>JACSZP010021666.1:159-48862 GCA_016161895.1 Pinna nobilis
TTTAACATAGGAGTCAATGGGAGCTTGTAACTGTGTAGTGAGACCTTTTTCTAAATAGTGTAGTTATCCCCCTTGTTCAAGAAAAGCAAACATTAGTTCTGAGGACCTACAATATATAACTACACATGCACTGAAGGTTTAAATTTGATATATCACAATAAAATCACATCCTTAAAGTGATTGATATTTCCAGATTCTTCTGGAGTGCCATGTTGCCTGCAGATATGATGTACATGCAGTGCACACCCTCCAAGATGGCAGGCTTCAAAGCAGGGGAGATAACCACAGTTATTTGTTGTTTTACACTTAAGGGAAGGAGCAATATGATAGAAAAACCGTAATTGAAATAAACTTTAGGGTGTTTGAATACCAGTTTTGCTTCAGTACATTAATGAAGTGATGATATCATGATATTCACATTACTTTTTGGTTTAAGTACTTTGGTAGTGTGACGGTGATCAAAGGGGTTTGAAATGTATTATGTGCATGCCTGTTACATTTATGTGTTGACACATACATTTTAATTTATGTTATTTACCTCACTAAGTGAGAAGAACCTTTGCTATTGTACCTATGTTGCCATCCACAATGATATTAACAAGTTTTATTTCTTAAGTATAAACTATGATATTATGTTGTTAGAATTAACAATTTCCCAAACAGTGTCTATGGTGCATGTTTTATTTGTAAAGATGGATTCAGAATAACAATTTTACATGCCGGCGATGTCGCTCACGACCCCTAACATTTACTCTAATGGACATGTTCAGAATCCTTCCATATCACTGCTAAGAAAACACCTGAAGTTAATCAGTAATCTTGGTAATCATACATGTAGGTACGGTAGAGAGATATGCCTCCGTCATCTTGCCCTGCTACCCTCCCCCTCTAATAGTATCAAATGATTACCTCAGTTCAATTGAATGTACATGTAAGACATGATACCCGATCATGTCTATGTGCATTGGGGGACTAGTATTTCTATTAGTGATGGAATGAAGCTAGAAAACATTTTGGTCATGCCAGGGAGATGATAACGTAGAGTTACCTGGAACCAGCATCATTGGAAATACTGGTCCCACACAAACATGACTGATTATCACGTGGTAAATGAATAAGTTCCATTACCCTCATTGCAAGGTCGCTCTTCATATATGTACATGTACATTAATAAACAGGTAATGACAAAACCAAGCCAAAGGTCATAAACTAGTCTCTGCCCTTGAAAGTTTAAGCTGCAAGGTTTATTGATAATGAATAATGTGTAAAGTACATATGTATGTATTGGTTATTTGTACTACTTAAATCTTTTTAATTTGTCTCAGGTCAGATGTATTGTACGGTACTATGGTCATTCAGGTTTACCATATATTAGTTAGTCAATTCTAGAACATGCTAATACCTTGAAGATATGGAAGTGAAATTTCAATACCTGTTTAAGAGGCTCAGAATTTTTAATTACTTACTCATGTGTGTCAATGTTGTTATTATTTCTTTCAAAATAAATCCTTTATTGTGCTACAGATTTATACATGTACATGTAGAACTACAATACAACAAAGTTATGTTAATAGCATTAAGAAGCAGACTTGTATAATATTAATACATCCTTGGATGTATGTTTAAATGGTTGGTTGGTTGTATTGTTGTTTAACGTCCTACTCCAGAATCTTTCATTTATGTGGAGACGTCACCGTGTGCCCAGTAAGGGGACAGATATGACCTGAGACATCAGAAGGATAGGGACAGTCACCTGCAGGGTAGTGCAGATTCTAACCCATGACCACACAGTCAGGAGGTGAATACAGTAACTACATGTAGCCATTATGACCCCCACATCAGCACATGTTTCTGTGGTGTACGTATGTGTGTTCATGAGTTGTAGACCACATTATGGCACATTAACAACTTTGAAACTTTTATCTTAATTTGCGTCATAAAAAGCATTATCTTATTGCGTCATGAAAAGCATTATATGAAAACATTTTCATAAAAATTTGGCACTTTTGATCAGTCTGTTTTGTTGTTGTACTGTTTTACTATTGTTCAATGTCCTACTTAATATACTTCCATAATTCATACACCGGTATATAAAGTGACGCCACTGGTTGTCAGTGAAGGGCTACATATTTGGGATTTTGATTTGCTGCCTACTTCACTGTACCATATGTACATGTCCCAGTGTTCTCCCCAGGCCCATATTATATTATTATAGCACGGTGGTACCACCATGCAGTTTTAACTAACCGCCACGCTTTCTGCATTACTCCCACTCTATTTTTCTCTCCCACCACTCTATTTTATTTACATATCCAGCAATTATTGACCAAGTTAGAGTGATTTTCTGATTAATTTACAGACAAATACTACTAATAATGCATCTTAATGGGTAACCATACTACAAACTACTGTGTGGGACAATGTACATGTATATAGGCTATTCCTCTCTTTTGGTTTAACATGCACTTGTGTACTACCTTGCTATCCAAAATTTCTGGGGAGAACACTGCATGTCCCATAGGCGTATATAGGATTTTTTTTTTTCAAGGGGTGGGGGGGGGTCAAACTTTGGACAAGGAAAATGTAATTTTTTCATTTATGATAATAGTGCCGGATATATAATTTGCAAAGTCAAAGAGATATGGGTGTATATACTTTGCAAATTCAAAGAGGGAGTTGGGGGTGGGGGGGGGGTTCCTTACCTCCGCGTTTAATCTGCTTATGTGCTCAACACAGCAGGTAGGCCTTTACATGTACACAGGCACTTCTGTCTGTATCAAATATACATGTACATACAAAATTATATATATAAATCAAAGTGCTAACTATGCGGCTGATAGTCTAGCTGATAGACAGCACTAATATCACATTACATCACAGTTCAAACACATTCATAGCCATTTGAGATTAGATTAAACTCAAATAGCCACAAAATATTCAGTATTTCAGATAACTTTCCGTTTTAAGGTTGGGTGAATAAACTTATGAGGATGTTTTCATCCTCTTCTCCTGTCAATCCAAGACTATATTAAATCTTAAACATTTACACTCAAATGAATTCCCCATTTATAAAATCATTTGTGAGTTAAAGTACTTATAATACCTCTATTCTTTATTTCGAATAAAGAAAGCATACGATTGGTCAAAGGCCATGTTTGCCTTCTGATCACAAGGTTGTGGGTTCAAATCTGAGCCGTTCTATGATTGGCTGTCTATGTCTTCTAGATGTGACAGGAAAATCTGAGGTCCCTTGTCACAATAGGTGTAGGCACGTTAAAGAACCGTCCCTGCTCTATGGCCATAAGTGCTGAGCATACATGTAGGCAAAATTTATGGCCCTCCACGGCGCCTGCTGACGTCTTCATACATGTAAGTGAAATATTCTGGAGTAGGACGTTAAACAACGATACGACCAACCGATTCTTTGTATCTGTTTCCGCTTATGGATTTCCAGTGTGACGTTTTGTACACGTGAGCAGGAGCTGTGGTGGCTCTAAGGTAACGTGTTCACCTTATGACTGGAGTGAAGTTAGTGTACACATCATCTACATCATACATGTAAAACAGTATAGGAATACACACTCATCATTTTAAAAGTGTGAAAACAGCATTGCACTTTTGAAAGATATTTTAAGTGCAAAACTGAAAATAAAAACACCTGTAAAATTTAGGGATTCAGATTAAAGTATTTTTACTGTAAGTCTGAAATGTAACATGTTGGACGGTCATTTTTGGCTCATTTGAATAAAGAAAAGATCCAAACCTGTAAGTGTAAGAAGTAGATCGAAACAAACAGTTTATTATGATTAATATTGATAACTACATGTAAGAGAAGTACATTTGTACTTAAACATAGGTGTTGTAAGTCCAGGTGTTGTAAGTCAGGGATTACTTTAGTTAAGGTATTAAGTTCCACATTAAAGCAATGCAACTGCATGTGAATAAGATAGGTACTGTTAGTACACTATTAATATTATTACAATGTATTGAATACTATTGATTAATTCACAGTGGTTGTATTTATGCTACTTGTATGTTACATGTACCTGTATAAACTTGCACAGGAGTTTACATGTATATAGTATCTGATTCATTTTTCGTAATATGTGCTTACATGCATGCAGTAGTATACAAGCCACACATACACAAAAAAAAAGAAAATGTGAGTCAGTAAAAGCTTGCAACTGGAAGGTCGTTGGTCTCTTTCTGGGTTCATTAAGACACCACAGACCAAAAATAGACTGTTTCAGACAATAAAAAAGAGCATACCATTCTGATACTTGGGGTTGAAAGGGTTAAATAAGGTTCTGGTCTCCACTTACAAAATCTGGCCATCATATGACTAAGCAGGCCTTTTTCATTACTTCCCATAGGGCTGAAATTTGGCCCCATTCCCAATGCAAGATACATGTGATTTTTCCCAATGAGACTGAGAAAATTCCAAAGTACTTGAATTGATATACTTGTATGGTATCTGTACCAGCGTTTCATAGTGATGTGATACAGAATATTTAAATGCATATAAAGAGAGCTCCCATACAACATGGTGTAAGAAATATATGATAAGACATGTGAAATAATTTAAGACTATTCAACACCAATTTGCATTAATATTCCCAATAGTGTAGCCAATGGCATTTAACCCAAATATAGAATAAGGCATGCTAGCATAAGAGATTGTCTAGAGCACCATAAAGCAACCTCCCCCCCCCCCCCCCCCCNNCCCCCCCCCCCCCCCCCCCCAAATGCATTAGCATTTTGGGACTTAAAGTTTTGTTGATTTTGATAGCTATTAAATCCTATATAGATTCTTTGCCAGCTTCATACATGGTAAATGTATTTATAAAGTTCTGAAGGTGTAGGGGAAATTCAAGCATGTGAGAAATGTATCAAAGACACATGTATAATGATTTTTTGTATCAAACTTGTCCTTTTTGTCTCTTGTTTAATTCTAATTTTTTCTTCTCTTTTTCAGATGCCCAGAATGCACTCAAGCTCAACGCAATGTTGTTTATGTGTTGTCGGTGTATTCATGTTTCTTGTTGGCATAATTATGTTCGCAACAGGCGTTTGCCTCATTTTGAACTATGGATATTTTGATCTTTCATTGTTACCAGAGGAGCTACAGAGTGATGATGGAAAGAAAACAGTTGGAATTATTCTCACAGTCGTTGGACTTATGTGTGTTATTGTGAGTGTCATTTCTAGTTCTGTATATCTATGTTCAAGAAACAAGCCACCAGTTGTTTCACCTAGGGACCTTGATAAGATTCCAAATTCATCAAGGAAAAGCTCAGCAGGAAGCAGAACAAAGACCTCTAAAGTCAATGACAGTCAGTCCTCAGTCCCTAGAGCAAAAACTGCATCTAGTAATAAGTCTAATACACCAGCTAGTACAAGCATGCACTCTAGTTTTGTGCCTCCAAACCGTCATAAGCACAAGCATAGAAAACACAAACGTAAAATCTTTACGCAGAAGAGACGGCTCGAGGGAATAGAAGAAACTGATGCTATTTCTAGAAAGTTCTCTGAGAGAGAGTTAGAGGAGATGCCTGTAGAGGAGATGAATAGTGAAAGAAACTCTCTAGATGATGCATTTGATGGAGGAGAAGATAACAAAAACAATACACCATATATAACAGTCTCTCATCATGGTCATGATGCTGATAAAGCAACGCTAGACGAGGATCGCTCTTCGTCATCTAGTGGATTTATGGGCTCAGAAAAAACCGATAGTTTGTCCAGGGAGGACAGTACGATAGCAAAGGCAATCACAGAGTTATAAAGTTCATTATGTGATTTTTTTGGTCTGCAATTTTTGAGATTTATTCACACATTGTTTTAGCACATTCATAACAAATTGCAACATTCATGTGGAAACTCTATGGACCAAAGTATCTGTGTACAAGTGTTAAGTGATGGTATGTGTAAGTGTCGATACTTGTGTAAATGAGAGAGTGTTAATGCAAGCAAGTTCCAAATACATAAGAATAAATATCTAAAAATACTGCTTTGCTAAGTAATTGCATACAGGGCTATTTTCTCCCAATTTTATTTTCACCAAAATGTTCTCCAAACAGTTTTGCCCCATTCTAAATTCGCCCAGTCTTATTATAACTCTATTCAAGAATTTTTTTGATTTGCCTGCTGACAATGAGGGTAAAAGAGGTGAAAATAACACAGACAAAAATTTTCCTGTATAAAGTATATATCAACAATATGAATTTAAAACTTTTCAGCTGGCTAATTTTGAAAACAATATGAAACGGTTACGGTATATGAATTTCATTTTTGATGGGAACTTTATTGAAACATCTTGATTTATGTTAGAGGCTTGTATGTGTTGTTGTGTTATGTTACCTGTGCTAAGAAGCTGGTCTTCTTTATGTTTTAAATGGTAAGTTATGTAATATTGTGACCTAAGTTTGGTATTAGTCATACATACTGTATTAGAAGCTTTATAAACTGCTGCAAGTAATTCACGTGCTAACTTTCTATGCTAACTTATCTTTTGTCATATTTCTTATTTTACAATATTAATATATGGGAAGGAATTAATAGATGTATAATAGTTCTATGTGAGTCTAATGAACCAAATACTGTTTATTTGTAAAATATCAGTTTAACAAAAAGGCCACAGGGTCTCGGACAAATGTATTGTTGGCAACCAAATTTACATTACCCGGTAGTTCCATTTAGTGTTAAATAGGGTACTCATATAACTTGTGAGGCACTGTACATTATGTGACATGTATTCTCAGGATTAAAATTTCATGCATTATTTCAACCAGTTATAGAGTATGTACAGTGGAACTTAGTTTATCTGGACGCTTTTTTTCTCATGTGAATCTGAAGACTGGATGACTGAAAAAAAATTGTTGTGGCCTATAGAAAAAGCAATTTTAAAATTCCGTTCCCTGCTAAATCTTCTTGGCAGATAAAGCATCTGGATTATTGGCGCCCAGGTTATTGAGCCTCAACTGCCAGAGCCCAGGATGATACAAATGTACAATAATCTATACAACAGTAGGATTTTACTCAAATCTGTAGAATTTTCTCAGCTTGAGTAATGTTGTGGACCATTAACAAATTGTCAAGACATTTTTCTGAACCAAGAGACAATGTTCTTAAGTACGGTTTGTAATAGACTTAAGTAAATATGTATTTCTTAATATTCCATGAAAATGTCAGCCACATATGGCTCAACTCTGGAGAAATATGTGCCAATAGCAGGGGCTTACTCCATCAAGAGCGCTTCTAGGCATATCTGATCCTTTGGCTTTAATTTCCGGTTATTTATCATCTCTTACTTTTACTAATTTCATTTTAATTGCACCATGTCTTGTATTTAATTTTTGTGAGTTAGCAGACAACATGGGTTCAAAGAAAGATGAAAATGCATAACAAATTGCTTGATAAGACAAAAGAGTTCCATGGAAAGTAGGATGGCCCCTTATGTAACTCTAAATAACTTTGGCAATGCCTTTCAGCTAAGAAAATTATTAAATTGTTTAATGGTCCACTATTTTTAACTCTATGCTCAACTGAGTAAATTCTTAAAGTTTCAGAATAAAATTTGTGGAGAAAATTTGGTGTTAATGGTCTTTGGCCTTGGTGTTAAAGGTACATATCGTGATATACATGTAGGTATGTAGCGGACCTAGTGCAACAAGATGCAAGTATGGGATATCTACCTAATTGTCCTTCATAGATTAATAAAAGACAATAATTTATGTATAGATACAAAGAAATTATTAACAGTAAATGCACCCAACCCTCCTTCAATAATGATCATATATGTAGAAAAAGTGAAGAATACATATTGCAATATTTTGATATCAACCCCTGCAATCTCAATGCAAATTTAAAAACTTGAATCTGTCATGTAGAGAATTACACATAGTTTTCTTGACTTGAAACAAATAGACTTATGTACATGTACCTGCAAATGTCTTATTTGCTTACTTGCTGTATACTGTGATGTAGTTTAGATAATAGATTAGATAGGTGTTCCTGTGTAAACAGGTCAAATGGTATCTAGTGTCTGGCCTGACCTTAACCTCAGCATTTACTGAAGAATTTTAAAAGAGAGAAATATATAGATACAAGTACAACTCACAAAGCAGCAAGTAATTAGAAATACTTTAATGTTTGGAATGACTTTTTCACAGAGATGCCCTTCAACACTGAATAGAACTAATTCATGTGTTATGCGATACCTGATAATAATTGTGTGGGACTATCGTTTCTGTTAGTGATGGAATAATGCTAGTAGACAATATCCCTTGCTTACACCATTTCAGCTAGAAGAGTACAATAAGTCTCACACAAACATTGGGCATCACGCAGTAAATGAATTAGCCCCATTTTCCCCAACTCAGACCTTTCTGCTTACCCTTCTTCAATGAATAAATTGATACAAGTGAAATCTAAATTACTCTATTTGCAATCAATATCAAACACTGATATTTATGAATTATACACAGAATTGAGCAAAAGTATTTCTATAATCCTTAAAAGTACAAGTTAGTTAAAGAAATTATGCATTTGATGATAAACTTTTTGTGTAGAACGCTGATTAGTATTCTATTGACATACCCAGTCTGCCATTTATGATTATATTTCCATACTACATAGAAATCAAACTCTTAATAATGTTTAGCATGAGCATTAATGTTACAGCATGTTCCATTGAAAGGATAATCGGCTTTAAGTTTTCATATACCTCTCAAAAAGCATGTAGTCATTGGCATACAGCTAAATCTTACATGAACATGAGTAATCTTAAAAGTTAAATTGCACTTAAATGTAAAATGTGAGGTGGCTAAGGTTAAGGTTCTTGGTTGTTATTTAACTTGACATGTATCATCTAAAGTGAGCTACAATTTGTTCATACCCGGTAGAAGTTAGATTTTTTATGTGATTATATAAATTGCTATACCTTTACTTCTTGTAACCAAAATGTTTTGATAATTCATTGTAAAACTGTTGTGATTATTTCTTCTTTTTCGTTTCCTTTGTCCTTTTTATTTGTTTATCTTTATATTTATTCATTTCACAGTTTTTTTCAGTCATGTTGCTGATATCTAACTCGCTGAGGCATAAAAATACAGACCCCCCCTGTGAATTTAATTTATATTTTTCCATTGAAATGGATTGTTAGCGGATCCAAACAGGGTAAAATATAATAATAATCATGATGATATTTGACAAATCAATGTATTGGTATTTTCAACAATCTGACAAACATATATGAGATTTTTATGTTGTCGCTGATTCATGGTTTGGTGTAACAGTGTTTATGATGTCATAATATACATATATACTTCTTCAATAATACCTGTACTACGTTATAAAAATGTATTTTCTTTACATTAGATTGATTTAATCTGCCTAGACAATCCCGTTTTGTTATGTTAGGCTTACTGTGAGATAGAATAAGAGTTAGAGTTGAGTTCCTTATTAATAATAGCCAAAATACATTTAACTATTCTTTTGTGTACTTTTGATGTTCATTTATATATAGTAACAATTCTATTTTGTCACATAGGTAGATGTCTCTGACTGGACTGTGTCACATGACTAGTTCTTCATACTTATAATCCTGAATCAAGTGGTTTCTATAAAATGTTCCTCTCGTACTGAAGTTCTCAGTTGTGTTTCCAGCATTGAAGTTAAGAGGGATAAAAAAAATCGTTAGTTAACTTTTTTTTTACTTTCTAAGATCATGCACATGATATAACATAACTTCGTTTCTTTTCATGGTAAATTTGTGCCAAATCTCACTGATCACTTCATTTCGTATGTCGATGTCTTTTCCAGAAATAATCTTTTTATGAATCTCAGCTATATGTTCATGGTAGGATGAGGCAGATGTCAGAACCTTTACCGTACATCTTCGTTCATTTATCTGTCTCCTATTAACTCATTTACCCCTAACGACTCATTTTGATTCACCATTAGCCATTGAATGGAGGAAGAGTCGATTGCTTTTCCAGGGGTTAGAGAGTTAAGTGATTGATTGTGTCTCTTTATGCGTGTCACATACCCAGTGTTTCTTAGAACCTTGCAAATTGCCCATGACTTTTGAATAGCAAAATGACATTTTTTTATATTCCTTAAAATTAACTTTTTGATGCTAGAAATGTTGTCCTTATGACCTCAAGAGCGAACATTGACCTTTCATTAGGTTACAATTTAGTGTGAGGAAGGTCTTTTTACTCTTAAGATGTATAGATTAGGAAGCACCATGTATGATGTTTGGACATAAATGTGACCAACAGATTTGTGTTATATATGCATTTTTTTTATTTCATAGTAAAGTGACACCAGAACCAGACATTTTATATTTTTGAGAGATCACATGAGATGGTTATATTTGGATGAACTGTAGATGGACTGTAGTTCTTACATATAAGTTATTTTCTCTCATACACTTAATATGCATGTCTAGGGTTTCCATGACAGTTATACTGCCAATGCTTTTTTTTTTTAAATATATTTAATATACATGTACTTTTATAATGGAATTCAGGACAAAGTGTGTTTCATATAACAGCATTGAGATAGAGTTGTGTAGTGTTTGTATGTGTACAACAGTGTGTGTTTATGTAATTCATCGTAATTATCTTGTGTACTACTTGTAGTCAGGCAATGAGCAGTTACTTATTGCATTATTCCTATATCTTAAAGAAAATAAACAGAAGGAAGTTCCGATGCTCTTGAAATATTAAAAGTCTACACTGGCTCTGTTATGTTTAGCAATTCTAGAATTAGTGCAAGTATGGGAATAGAAATATTTGTTTTTTGTTTGTGCAATGAACCAGTTGAATCGGGTATAAATGAATGACCAAGTCAATATCTCTGTGTCTTTCCATTCAGGACAGTAGAGCTCTTTTAGAAAAGGGATTACATACATATCTTTAAAAACCACCTGGTTAAATGTATTGATTTGCTCACTCCTAGTAGATAAATATGATATTTCTTTACTATTTGTACCGTTGTTCAACTGAACGAAAATGACAGGAAGGGAGATGATACCATAGCAACCATGTTAGCGTCTCATTTGTACTTTATATTTAGCTGCTTGAATCTAGTACTGTTGATATATCTGGGGGATACGATGCTTTCTTGTAATTATACATGTACAACTTTTTTCTAGTTGTGTATGCAGTACAGTCAGGATTGAATATCCTTCTATAGCTTCTGAATGGATATTGCTATAAATATTATAGTAGCCCTTTTAGAATACATAGTTTAACCCAATGATACAGAAGTGATTCTGGTAGCAAGATCTTTGCGGCCTTTTCATTTATTAATTTATTGTAATTACTTTTTGACAATGTTTCACTTTCAATAGTATTAAGTTTCTTGTACGAGGCAAGGAATGTTGAGTTATTCTTACTGGTCATGATAAAGATTCACACTCCCCTTAATTCATTCAAATTTAACTGTGGAGTCATATCAGATGTATAGGTAAACAGAGGATGCTTCCTTCTCCATGACACCTGATCCAACTTCTAGATTTAGAGAGGTCCGACTTTGTCCAATGTTCACCGGATTTGTAAACTGTAGATTTAGATTTGTGTCTTTGATTGATTCATAACTTCGTTTCTGTCATGTATATGTACTCTTAACTGTCAAGGCTTACACTGAAATACACCTAGTAACATGTCTGCCTTCAGGTTATGATGATGGGAAACAACTGGCAGTAAAAAGCGAGGACCCGTTACAAAGTAGATAACGGCACGTTTAAGAACCCTTCCTGCTCAATTGTCCAAGTACTGAACATATGCCAACATTTGTAGGCCTAGGTGACGTCTTCGTATCAGTAAAGGATTCTTGAATAGGACACTGAACAAGAATTCAATACAAACAACAATCTAACTGAGAAACATATAATGATTCATTATGTTATGCCTCGATGTTGACGTTTAGAATTTCATAAATAGATTCACAAGAGCTTGAGTCGGTTTTTGAATTTGATTGCCCCTGGGTATCCTCTTCTTCACCCCTTTTATAAATGTCCTAAATGCATCAAATTGCTTACTTATTTTTGATATTTTATTTTGCCATTTGAGGCAACCATTGGCACCTCGTTATTAGTGACTGTATTTTATCTTTCTTAAAGGTATATTTTTATGCAAATGTTTTACTATACTTATCTATTATTGGCAATTTCTCTTTGGAGATGGAACTATTTCATGTGCTGAAAGATAGAGAAAAGTAGGTTGTTGTTTGCTGCCGTAAAATTAATATTTCATTTGGTCATTAACGTCTATGTGTTTGATGTAAAATCATTTCCCGTGTTAGATGTAAAATCATTTCCTACATGAATGCTCTTCTGTGAGACTATTTCATAACAGTCAATGTCGTCCGTAATTGTCTTAAAATAATTTTCATAACATCGGGTAGAATGTAATATTAGTTCATCGATAATTCATCGATCATAGATTTTTAAAATAAATTTGTTCTCAATTGAAAAAGGGGAGTTAATAAGACGTTGGCAATTGAAGAATTAAGCGATGAAGCTTACGTGTAATTACGTGTATTAACATAAATGATCTGGGCTGAGCACCATAAAATTTGTGAATTTACTTAAGTCTGAAAATATTCTCAAATCCAGCTCATCCTGAATTCTAATTGGTCGAGAGACTGGATTCTCAGACTTAAGTCAATTTTCAAGTTTTATGGTGCACAACCCTGTTTTCGTTTGTAAGGAAGTTAATGGTGAACGCCCAGTTAGTGGTAAAAGTCTGGAGTATATATAGTGGTCCCTACATTTATCTGCTGAAAAGGGGTGAAGGAACTCTAGGCCTTTTCACAATTTTAATGAATGAAAGAGCTGAGTTGTAAAAATGACAAAATACAATTTTTGAGCAAAATAGTTGAAAAGAACATGTCTTTGATTCACGACTATGAGATGGTCATGTTTTAAAAGAAACTTTATAGTGTATGATCCCCTAAGTTTTCATAATCATTGGCTGATATTTTGACCAGGAAAAAAACCGAACATGTACATTGTATGTGTGTAAATGTTCTTTTTCTTAAATAGGTGACAAATAGATTTTTGTGGCCTTAGCTAAGAATGATTGCTGCTAAACTGACACTGTGATGTTTATTAACGAATATGTATTATGTTACATTCAAGATATTTATTGTCTGAATGGACAATTATTTTGTTAACTCGTTTGCCAAGAATATGAATTTCGAAATAAAAATGTAAATTTATTTACTGTTTTGTTTGTTCCTGGGGAAAAAAGCCTACTACTACTACTACTACTACTACATGTATATTTACTACTGCTACTTTTTTTCTTTGTCTCTCTCTCAAATGAAAGTTCGGTAGTAATCACATTCTATAAAGGAGAGGCAGTGAATCCAAAATTGGATGGACAATGTGCCCGGAAGGAGCAGGTGTCAATTGTTAGCATGTCCGTAGACCAAGTTAAAGTATCGAGTTAGTTTTGGATATGATGAATACGTTAGGGAGATATGCTTTGATAACATCTCGGATATTCCAATTACATAAAAAATTCGCCGGCTCCATTCATTGGTTTATTGCAAATAACTCTGTGTTTATTCCGTATCTGATTGTGTTCAAATTGACAATGGATTAACCAGAAAGTAAGTCAATATACAGTCAAAATGCATGGTTCAAATGGCTCACACTGTGTGAAATGATGATTAACCTTATTTCCTAGGACCCGGCTCTGGTACAACAAAACTTAAGTGTGGTAATTTGAAGTTTTTGGTCCTGGACTCTGGAATTAATTGTTCCACTTCTGCTTAAAGATGAATCATTAGTAAACTACATCATCAACTTTGTCATTTTCACTTCAGTTTCCTTAAAGACGGAAATCTCGTCCAGTTTGCCTTATATTACCATATTTTCATGGATGACGTAAATGACAATTGTTTTTGTAGTTGAATCACCTTAATCTTTAATTTGCTTTGTTATCTAAGGGCGAAAATTATACGGGAGCGAAAAATGAATTCTATTTACTATTGAGTTTTCAAAGGTTATCAAAAAGTTCCGCGACTGATCATTTCTAAAATGGTATATTTATATCCACAGCACATTTTAAGCGAGCTTTGTGATCCATGGGTAGTGTGTTCAACTTCTAATCGTGAAGCCGTGGGGTCGAATCCGCGCTGCGGACTCAACTGATTTCCTCTCCGTCATAGGAGATAATAAAATTCGACGTCTCATGTCAATAGGTATCGGCACATTAAAAATCCTCACTGCTCAATGACCGTAAGTGCCGAGTATAGACCAAGTTTATAGCCCTTCACTGACGTACGCGTGACGTCTCCATTTTAGTGGGAAAAAAGCTTATGCAAGACAATTAACAACGATATAACTAACCTACCAGCTATTTAAGTATTTTAAATTATTTTCATAGGCCGTTTGTTAATTCTTTGTTTTTCCATAAAAGAAAACATGTCTGTAAGACCGATAACCAACGCACTGATAAGTGCGAGCATATTCCGCATTGATCTGATTTGATCTTCACCAAAACGTTACAAAGTTACAAAGAATGGGGTCAGGCAAATTGCCATCATGATCATCCAGATAGGCTGTATGCTATGCAATACATTTATATACGATAGGTATTTTGAAAATAGTTTGAAAAGAACTCTCAAAATGGCTCTCGCGCCAATAAAGACGATTTTGTCATTGGAAAGAAAACATGCCGATTGGCTGCCGACCAAATAGGACACTTTACATAAAGGGTCGATCATACCTTTGATTTTTATATGACGGTCGGCCAAAAAGACATACATGTACATGTATTTCAAGACTGTGTGGGAATGTTTTACTTACTTAAAAAAGCAAATTAAATAGCAGAGAAAACTTACTCGTCCGTAACACCTGGTTCCATCTCTGTAGTGAGGACTGCAAAGTTGTCGAAACATTATATTATCTCCAGGGCAATTGATATCTTTGATATTTAGACTATATCAAAGTTTCAAAATCTGCATTTTACCAACAATAGTACTAAATATATCCCTGTTATGCAGTTTACTGATACGTAGCCTATCATGAAAGACACTCAAAAAGAAATGCGTTTACTACCACGTATAATGTTCATATAAACAGGAAAAAATCAGGAAACGAAATAGAAATAATGTACTACACTAGGTGACATTGATTTATTGTAAAATTTATATCTATTACCCTTCATGAAAACTTTTTAAAAAGCGATAAGTCATATTGAACCACTTTTCATTGCACAAACCATGTAATTTACACGACAATATAAAAAGACCCTTGAATGTCTTTGCTATTATTAGACGACATTTTCCTATATAGGAATAGGAGCGTCGTGTCATGCTTACCACAGATCATATTACGCTGATTCAGGTGCATGCAAAATTTCTCAAAGTGCTTAACACGAATTTTGCTATTTTTAGCGTATTTTATTAGATCAATAGATCGTCTTTTAAAAAATAGATAAGTTTAGCTTTGTGAGACAAAGAGTTTTAAAATGTCGTTATACATATTTAACTACAATGAGGTGTGCGTTCTATTTACCCTGCAATCAATGTCACACTGCAATTAAACTTTTTCTCAAAATTCATTGTACGATGCGTATGGCAACGGTATATACGATAATGCCTCAGGGCTCACCCTGTAGGTAACCAATTTAGCCATTGACTAAATTTTGCGGAAATTGGCTAATTTTCTGGCTAACAATTTTTCATTGCTGCGTAAAAAGGGTACTTTTTGTATCTTGTGGTGATGGGTCTTATATATTAAAATAAGTTAGGCCTATCTGTTAAGATATAGTTTAGCAATGAATGTCAAAAAATGAAAATGAGATGATTCAAAATGTAGACATTAGGTAATTATGCCTAAAGTGGCTAGCAGATGTCAGTCTTTGTGAGTTATCAAAGGCATTTCACATACTGGTAAATTTTCATTGGCTAATGAAATTATACATTGGCTAAAAAAAATTTCGGTTGGCTAATTTTTTGGCTAAAAATTTTCTGGCTCCAGGGTGAACCCTGTAATGGTATTTATATTTGAACTAAATGTACATCCTGATTCATGAACTCTAAATCAGGAAAATATTTGCTAAGTTACCAAGGTTTATGGAGATATCCGTTTGAACATAACATTATACTTCAGTTTAGGGTGAGATTTACCGGAAATATAGGAGGTAAAAGAAAATGAAAAACTGTCACTTATATGTTCAAAACACTTTAATAGTCAAAATACGAATGTAAGGTAAACAAACACTTCATTTACAAAGGTAACATAAACAAATACGTGTACTTCCACTCTACCTTACGATTGGCATGCATACAATATTACGAAATGCGAAGTTAATTGTTCTTCAAGTTTTAATCTTGTATTTAGTTGGTTATATTTTATTTGTTGTTTAATGTCCCACTCAAAAGTCTTTCACCTATATGGAGACGTCACCGTACCCTGAAGGGTGACAAAGTTGTCCTGTGCTCGGCAGGGAGGATTCGGCAACGTGCCGACATTAACTTTGACATAAGGCCTCGGTATATACTGTCTCATCACAAGGACAGGGGCAATCAACCGCTGCACAGGGCGATTTCGAACCCTAGACCTTACGATCTGGGCCCAGTTATTCATCAGCTGGTTAAATTGTAACCCTCGGTTAAATATAAACAAGGTTTAAATACAGCCTAGAAATAAACTTTGTTGGTTAAAAAAATCATTGTTGAAGTTTGGTCAGACAATCTATTAAATATAGTAAATATTCTAATATTTGGGACTCAGTTACAATGTTTCTACAAAGCTCGGTTATATTTTAAACCTCGGTTAAATTTAACCTAAAGTTGAACAACTTGGCCCAGAAGACGAAACCGCTAATCACTGGATCTAAATAATCCTCAATTTTTTTTTACCGGGGTGTCATTTTGCATCCCAGGTTTACAAATATTACCTTGATGTGGCTCATTTGCTATAATATTTATACAACATTGTTGATTTGCCTCGAGATAAAAAACAATCTGAACATGTATACAAACAGGTAACGAACAAGTAGATGAAAATTAAACCAGTGTAACTTGTGTCTCTGCGTTGAAATCATATTGTCCATGGGTTTTGAAATGGCATAACCAACACTCACACATCTTTGACGTCACACTGAAAAGAGTGAAATGATTCATGACAACAGATAAAGCAAGTCATCATAATGACGTCATATTGAGAGAAGATACTAGTGTCATCAAATCACAAGAAAAATGGTTTGATAAATATAGAAAGACATATGACAAAAACCTTTATCGTATTTTATATCAGCCGCCACACCCTGATGTTAGCCCAATGACCGAGGATTAGAGAGCGGACATTAATAATGCCCTGATCGCAGATACGTAAATTTGTATACATGTAGATGTGTATATGCGTATAAGTGTACATGTATATGATATCATAATGACGTCATACGAAAATAATATGGTATGATATGTAATAAGCTGTTTAATGTCGAATAGAAAAGGTAAAAAAGTCAAGGCAACGGACGGTGATCGATTTCATAATTCCTACAAAAATTACAAAATAAGGAGTTGGGCAAACACGGACCCCTGGATACGCCAGAGATGAGATCAGGTACCTAGGAGGAGTAAGCGTCTCCTGTTGACCGGTCACACCCGCTGTGAGCCCTATGTCTTGATCAGATCAACTGAGTAATCCGTAGTCAAACTCAGTGTGTAAAGAACAGTCTAATAACCATTATGAAACATGTCACACAGCATTCGAACCAATGACAGGCCGTATCGGAAAACCAGATCATTGTACCGACCGTAGAATTCACGTAAAGCTCATTTTAATCGAAATTTTTGGAATCAACTTGTTTGTCAGTAGCCCACCTAGATTTAAAAACCGGTCATACGCTGAACAGGCTCTAGCGTATCGAATCAATTGAGAGACATAAACTCCATATGCAGGCGAGGATGAAATATTGCTACATAAATATGGGAAGTTGACAATGGTGAAACTGAAGTCATCCTGTTTATCATAAAGTTGAGTTATCAGTTTACGGTAAAGGTTATTTCCAGTAAAATATCCGAGGACGAAGCAGACGTAGAAGACTCTGTAGTGTCTTTTATCTCGAGTTCACTGGGGTATATCGAATCGATGTATGAATGAAAATGATAATTATTGATAGATGAAACGTCGTCGATACATCTAAATGTCGAGTTGAAGCAACAGCAAGATACTTTTTTCTTCTCACGTAGAAGAAGGTGTCATGCGAAGAATAAGAATGGGATGGTACATAGTAAAAAAAATTGAAGAAGTACCAAGGGATACTGTAAATCCAGTAATATTCGCGAGAATGTTATTTTCGCGTAATTTCGCGAAAGAACTCACTCGCGAAAATAAAGTCTTCGCTAAATATAATAACCTCATATACAAATGTATCAAACAACACCAATTATTAACTTAAATTCACAATCGCGAAAATAAAGTATCGCGAATAATTATATGACCGCTGATTCGCTAAAATAAAGTTCCGCGAAAATTTCTGGATTTACCGTAATTGAAAATCTACGTCAGATAGATACGACGACCTGGGGCTGATAACGGTCTCAATGTGGAAAACAGGGAAGCATTGAGTTATAATGTTGTAAGTCCAGAATTTATTTTGACGAGTCAGATTTTTTATAATGACTCGAGAGTGCATTCTTTTTGTTTCGTGAGAAACATTTAGAGATATTAACAAGGTACCTCTTAATATCCGAGAGAGAATATTAAGCGATACCTTTATGTGAAAGCGATGAAGTAAGTTCAGATACGCGAAAAAAATAAATATAATGTAGAAAACCCTTATTTATTGTATGTTAATGAGTGTAGGTCCATATTCGGATACATGTAGGTAGCTTTACTACGATTATTATCCTGTTGATGTTAAGTGATAAAAAAAACTCTATTGTTCTACTCTCAAAACCTGAATCTTCGGGAAAATACTGGAATTTCATCAGATCTATTTCTTTCTTCAGATATGTATATATACATACCGTGCATGCTGTATCTCGTTACCAGTCCAATACACATCGCACCTGTCTTCCAGGTATGTTCCAGGTATAAACAATGAAGATTTACTTTGATGAAACAATTCATCCCAATTCAATTGTTTTTCTTCGGTCAGGTAATCACTATTTTCCTTTTTATGAAAGGCACTTTTGTTTCTTTCTGAAAGAATATATTTGTCCTTTTCTTGTGTTTCATTCAAAGTCTGCCAATAACAGCAAATATAGTATCTGTGTTTAGTATAAATTATCAAAGATATGACCATAAATAAGACTCCAGATACAATTAATACAGGTCCAACTATGGAAGATACTTGAGGCGATATCTTATTGAAAATGACAAACTTTTTACTAGCACTAACTGTCATAAATATCCCAATATTTAAGGAAGTTATTCCCAAAAGTGCAAAAAATCCGTAAATTTCTTTCGACAAAAATTTTAGACTCCATGTTTTCCATGTATTGGCGCAGCGTTTTCCATTTTTTAAAATCCCATCGTAACTTTTTGTATTTGTTGCCTCCATCAGAGTTGTCAGAAACACGTAGGTACTCTTTATTTTAGGTGGTATTTTAGCCAATGTGTAGTGAAGAAGTGTAAACATATACATGTATCTGGTAAATATACAGTATAATAAGTCACTGATGTCACCATAACATTATCACAATCCTTCAGCATTAGGTACTGGTCACCTTATCGTGACAACAAGTAACAGCTGAGAGCAGGCTACATGTTTACATACCATATGATTCGAACAGCTGTTGTCTACAATCGAGTTGAAAACAAGTCAAAATCAATTTCTATACCATGTATTTATTTTTATAAGTTTCACCATTTTGTTACAATTCATTGTTTGTACATAGGTTTCTTTGGACTCTCACGTTTATCTTATTTATTTATTATCTTTTCCGAGCTCTATTTCATAAAAAGAAACATTAAATCGTTCTTTTGAAAAAAAGAGATGTTGGGAAATTTGTGTTTAGACACAACAAGTGAATGGGTACTTAAATGTTTATTGGTTACTCTAGTGATAAAAACTTTACTGGTTAAACCATACAACGATACTGTACATGGACAGTAAGTAAACCATGCTATAAATATAGCAGAAATTATATTTTGTGAAATGATATTTTTAATGATTACTTTCTGAATTTCATAAAGAAGTATTACACGTTATTAATCGCAAGTCACTCAGGTTTCTTTTTCTTTCTTTTTTCTTTTGAAATGCTAGATTCCTTAGTGATAAAAAAACAATTTCTTGAATCCTTTAATACAAGTAAATTTGGAAAATGTGTATCTTATCGTACTTACGACATATTTGTCGTTACATTTATATTACAAATGAGTATATCTGACGGGGATTGACGCAACCATACACCTAACCTTTCCATTTTGTTTCGAATAAATGAAGAATAAGTTTGCAATTAAATTCCCGTGAAAAAATGGCCAAACATTTTAGTATTTGGATTATATAGCAATAATCGTTATAGTATTGTTTTATATGACAACACATGAATTATCAGTACAGCGATAAAGAGATACACAAATCAACAGATATATGTCATCATTGAAAGATAGCAAGTATGAAAATAATATGATGGATGTTATTTAAAAATTGGTGACTGAAATATGGTTTATCCTCTATAATAGAATATCGCTTGAAGGTAATGCACTAACAATATGATATGAAAAATATCAACTCACGATCAGCGGAAAAGATATGATACATAAATTGTCACCTAGATTTTACACCTACGAAGAAGGCCAACTAAATTATCAGACTACTTTCATTCACTTGGTGAGGTGATCTGAATAGCGAGCTTCCAGTAGACTGTCCAAAGGGGAAACAGATATACTCTTAAATTGGCTCTGTATGACGGATCAGAAGATGCTGCAATTCATACATGTATATGGCAATTTAGACTTCAAATTAAGATAAATAACTATTCAGTTAAGACCATGAATTTTGAACTTTGAAATTGGATCTTAGTGCTGCAACTTTTAAACGAATATATACATACAGTGGAACCTGCCCTAAAGACCCTCTGAATCACAAGACCACCTCACTAATCAGACCAGCAAAGTGCGTTAAACATTCAGTCTGTTTATCACTCTTTCAGGCTATACTGGGGCTCACTTGTACTAATCCCTGATATATTGAAACCCTGCTTTATTTGAAATGGTTTTAGTTTGCTGGCTAAAATACTTTATTACTTTTTCAAGCAAGTTATTTAATATACCCGGGTTCCACTGTATATTTATATATCTTTTATACACTTGACCAGAACATATAATGATGATTTATGTATATTATCAGGCATACAACTATTAAACCTTAGTCTTCGCATGAACAAATTGCTGTAATTTGCTCTGTTTTAGGACATGGATAGTTAATGAACAAAATAACTCATTCCAAAACAGCAATCGTTCAAGAACAATAAGCAGGATTGTTAAGGACAATGCTCTAAATATTTCACATGTTTATATATAATATATGTTATGAAATACGAAGTCAGCATGTAATGCCATTTGATTAGTTTTTGTTATCTACCGGTATTTGCCAATCCCAAGTGTGTTGTAGCATAATATAATACCTGTGGTGTATTCTATACTGTAAATCCAGTAATATTCGCGAGAACTTTATTTTCGCGTAATAACGCGAGAGCACTCACTCGCGAAAATAAAGTCCTCGCTAAATATGATAACCTCATATAAAAATGCATCAAACAACACAAATTATTAATTTAAATTCACAAGTGCGAAAATAAAGTATCGCGACTTATTATATGACCGCTGACTCGCTAAAATAAAGTTCCGCGAAAATTTCTGGATTTACAGTACTTATGACCTCGTTGGTCATTGCACTTCTTCGAGCTGCCAAAATGCTTCAAATTTGATATGTGAAATAAACGCAAGCAGTAGGTTGTTGAAGTGAGTCTCAGCCACAAACCTTTCATTAACCAATTGAGTAAACTGCCACTGGAAAAACAATAAACCAGAAACATGGAAAATATACTGTCATGAAGAAGCCAATCATGTTAAATTAAGATGCTCCAGAAGACAATATTACAGATGTACATCAAATATTTTGACTTTGGCTTAGTGGCTAGTGTGAGGTCCGGGGTACAAGCCCGAGCCACGCTACGGTTGGCTGTCCCTCCCTGTCTTTCGAATTAGACTGTAAATACTGAGGTCCCGTGTCACAATAGGTGTCGGCACGTGAAGAAACATCTGCTCTACTTGAACTCTTGACTACTCTTACTTGCTTTACTTGAAATTGTTTCACGGTATGCATTAAGCCTAGACATTTATATCTAGAAACAATACAAAAACAAGTCTTATGTAACTACTTATTGCGAAAATGCTAGTTCTTGGAAAATTACTTATTTGTTAGGTCTGTAAATCTTGTAATTTAACTACTGTAAATCCAGAAAATTTCGCGGAACTTTATTTTGGCGAATCGGTAACCATGTAATTATTTGCGAAACTATATATTCGCGTGTTTGCTTTTTAAGTATTCTTAGTTCATGCTGTATTGAGCATTTTATTTAAGGTTTGTAAATTAAGCGATACTTTTATTTTCGCGAGTAAGTGCTCTCGCGTAATTACGCGAAAATAAAATTCTCGCGAATAAAACCGGATCTACAGTACTTTCAGGATTACATAACATTTTATGTTTACCCTGCATGGTTTAAAACGGGTGGGAAATATTGATTAGTATCATAGATATCTCTGGAATTACTTTCGTGCTTTTTTATTGTATTCTAAGGACTGACACAGTCTAAGCATTAATCAATGCTCAGCAAATGCACCACGTTTTATTGCACCAAGATATTTGACACTTGGATTAAATGTGATCTCAGGACGTATCTCATATATAAAAGAGAATTAAGTCTGAGAATCAATATTTGAATACCGTCAACTTGATTTCTAATAAATATATGCACGTTCAAACAGTGCATCTGGCACTTGAAATGTAAATCTGGTCCTTATGTAAATCTCGTCGTAAAAATTGATTATTACAGAGAAGAGCGTAAATATTTAACAAATTATACTGTAGTAGAGGATACTTCATCACGGGCAAAATAAGTAAAACGGACCAAGGGACTACTTCTTGTACGTAAATTCACAAAATGAGCTTGTCGAACTTCAAACTTTCCAAATAGATATCTCGCTTTTGAGTCATATGCCTTGCTTGTAGCCACAAGTTCTCAGAATAGACAGACATATTGTTGTATAACAAATAACATATTTCCCGTCATCTTTGTACACTAACAGGAACAATACATATGCATATATACATGTATAGACATATGTAACTGAAACAATATGTGTATAAGTACTTACATACAAAAATGCATGAATATAGTTACATACAAATATGCCCCTTTTTGTTTTGGTCATGATATTGTCTGTCGTTGGAGTTTTTGAATGTTGAATGCCATCTTGGTCACTTCTAGCTTTTCATATTGATCAAGGACCTCTAATAATCCTTGTATTAACAGAAATATTTCTTAAAGTTTGTCGATACATGACCTGACTGTACCTTGCGGTTTTTAAATGTTTCGTGTTTATGGTGTCCATGACAGATCATAACTCTCCTGCTCAGATAATCACATCAAAGTTTAATCTTTATTTCTCTCTCTCTAAAATTGGAACTAGGTACAAGCGTGGTTCAAAGATTTAAATACCTTGATACAATTATTATTTTTTAAAAATCTTGATTTGCATTCAAATGAAAATTCTGGTGAAGCATAGTTTTTTCAAGATATATTCTGTCTGATCAATTCATACTTGATCATCTCCAATCAATTTTGTTTTAAAATGTTGCTAAATATTATTACATGTTTGAACAAGTTTCGTCATAAACATTCGATTTTACTTCCATGTTTCGAACACGATATAGAGTAGAAAAAGAACGTCTTGATCATAACAATTGTGTAATGAGAAAACATATTTTTAATCTGGCTCCTAATAAAACTTCACTGATATTGAGAGACCAGATAATGTCGGCGAGAGGCTTCAAATCTTTTCCTACGTTCGGCAATATTGTTTTTGTTTGATCTTAAATGTGCCGACAATTGCTGTGAAACTGGACCACGGCTTTATCTCTATCTTCCGAAGGACACATGATGATGGAAGGTCAATTGGGTCGAATGCTTTCTAACGTATTTCATACTAGTTGTTAGATCGTTCTCCACACACTTATTTTTGACTACGGACTACTCCGTTTACCTGATCAAAAGGTGATCGATGATCGTTACCTTTGCCTTTTCATGCTCCTGTCGAATTTCGTATTTATGACCACAGGGACCGACAGCGAACATTCTGCTGCGAAAGGAACACTCTAGCTTTAGAATAATAAAAGACTACATTAGGGAGAAAACAGGATGTCAAAGATTTATTTTTTGTTGAATCTCGACTGAGTGATAACTTCATATTTGCATTATACCGTGCACTAATGGTATCAAAGGAACTCATGTGGCTTCGATAGACCCTTTTCCAAAATTATCAAATTTGATGACGTCACAACTTTTGTTAACTTTGTCATACCTCGAACACACATTTAAAATGCACTGTGATGACATGGTATCCGACGACACTTTGGTCCCGTGACATGGTTGATGATGAATTCATTTCTAATTGTAGTAAGAAAAAATATCACTAACGCACACCAGACTATTCTTTAACAGGACTCAAACCATTATCGATTAGTGATGAAGAGCTTTGTCACTTGAAGCTCTTTGGTTTAATGAGTCTGTTGCAGAAACTCCTCATGAAATCGTTTCTATACAATAGAATAGATTAAAAGAGATTAAAGCATGCCAATTCTGTTTGTATAGTGAAACCATATCTGGAAATTAAATGTCCCTCGATGTTATCATTAAACGTTATAGATTGAATACTATCCAGAGAAATCTTTTCAAATTACGAGACAAGTGATTTGATGTCGACATCCCTTTGAAGAGAGAAGATTAATCAATAATGTAATCACCGACATGTATATATTTGCCTCCTTTATATGAATGCATGTGTAGCATTGCTTTAATCTAAAGCGTTTCTTTATCTTAAATTGAAGGGTATCTAGTGCACTTAAATTCTTGGAAATCACACCCATTGTAGGTTGGGTGTTAATTGAAATAGGAAAACATTCAAATCACGATATGACTAATTTTACCTGTTCATGTTTTCATCAAATGAAAATTCGAAATATAGTGTAGAAATATGAATCGACAAATATCGGGTCGGCATTCTAATGGGTACAAACTGTGCAACACGCCTTGCTTGACGTATTACTCTTTCGAAGCTATATTCATCCTCCCTTTACTCTCGCAATGGAAAATGCAATGAATTTTTGAACTCACGTCCATATGAAATATAAATAGAGTGAATATTGACAATAAGTAATTCAACACTTATGGACCTCCTTAAATGTCTATCCCATTGAATAAGAAGCTAGGAAAACCACTTAGAGAAATACGTTTTCATCGAATTTCACCATGGTCTCACATCTCTACCAAACGTGACGATTTCAATTTCAGCATCATAAACTTTCCCTTTATGGATAGTAATATCCCATCATCGCCGGTTTGTGCTGTATTCATGTCATAAGTAATACGCTATGTCAAAGCATATGAAATTGCATTTCAGTGACCTTTCCTTGCGGTATATCACAGATTGATTATTTCAGTTTCATTCAGTATTTAGTCCTTCCTAGTAACGCAACAGAAACAATTCCTCCTTTTTAGAACATATTGAGGACATTATGTACTAAATAATCAAGTGATTAATTTAATGAGGTGCAATTACAAAACTAGATAAAGATACCACAAGAATTATCTAATACTTATCAATATGTTGTCTAACTCGATTCTAAGTAAAGTTGAAATTGATTTTCTGAAATATACGAAATTCTTATTCCGGGAAAATTCGCGGATTTTGCGCCGTCAACTGCAATGAAATGAATATTTCAAAACAACCATTGACCCGGCATATACCTGCATATTAGCCGCTGTAACCTTAGTTGTATTATGGGAAATGAGTTTGTAATGTTCAAATCCTATTTTGAGAAGCTTTTTTTTCTTCGAATATAACAATTAGTTGTCTTGATCAACAAAAAAGCATTATCTGGTATTGAAAGTTGTCATATAACAATCCTTATTGAACGAAAGTCGTTCTTGTTTCAGATATATCGATTTTAGATTTAATGCAATTGCTAAAATCATTTTGTTGAAATCTGAGCCACAACAAATAAAGATATACGAGTGATATCATTATTTATATTATACAAGTTTTATAACATGATTATCGGGGAGAAATCGACTTATTCAACTGGGAACAACGCCCAAAGATAAAGGTTTCCTTTTTTTTTCGTTTTACCTGAAAACTGTAATGCATTCTGTTTTGCAATAGATTATCTGGTAGATATAAGAAATAAATATTTTAAAACAAACCTGTGTAGGCGCGGGTGTGAAAATGACCGATAAACATGGTTAAGCGTAAAGGTTGATCGTATAATAAGATTTGGTTTTTCTTATTCCGAGCTTGTGACTAAGTAGACTATTAGGTTTGATACAAGGCAAGCTATAGCTTACACTGTTGTTTAGAGGTGCATGTACAGACAAAAGAGAACCGCTGTATCCGAATGTATAGAGCATTACGCTTTAATCTGATCAGTCACTCACCGATCGTCAGCACAAGATCGAGCCGTGCTGGAACATAAGCTGATATTGTTAGCAAAAATTGTCAGTTTACTTGCGGGAGGCCGGTGGTCTCTTCCTGGGTACATTTGTACCCGAACTGTTTCCTCCATCAATGAAAATTGACCGTTACCGTAGCACTAAAAGATTGTCGATTGCGGCGTGAAGCAAAGACAAAACAAACAACAGATAATAGACTAGCATTGCAGTTTGATCAAACGACCAACTGGGCCGTGTAGGAAGACCCTGACAATCAAATTCGATTCATTTCATTTATCTCATGGCTATGTTTACTCTTTCCTTTGATCTATCTCCCAGCATGATAAAGAGTCTCATCATGTGTTGTACACTTTTCAAAGTATCATTGATCTATTCAGTCAGGAAGATAGTTTTGAAATCGTACCTGTCTTCGGATATTGATTTCGGATAATGTCATGACAGGAGAATTATATACTGCAAAATGATTGCTAAACAAGTAAACATCGAATGTCGTCATTAGAAACACGGAACTGTTTTATGGTAACTAACCGCCCATGATGTTATACCCCGCTAAACGTTGACGTCCCTTGTGTATGGACTCGTTTATATACATGTGAATAAATTAATCTTCTATGGAAAAGACTATGCATTGAAAGAAGAAAGAAATGCATTGAATTACTGTGGAACCCAGATATGGCTGAACCCGGATGTTTTGAACCATGGGGAATGGATTTTTCTTTCAAATAAACAGGGTTAAACTAGTAATAAAGTGATTAAGCCGCGGAATAAAAATCATTTCAAATTAAGCGGGATTTCAATATATCCCATTTCAACATATTTGGGTGACGATGTACATGTATATTGAAGCCGAAGGGGAATTATTTCTTCTTTCAAATAAACAAGACTTTTAAAATAACTGGGTTGAAAAGAGTAATAAAGTAATATAACCGGGAATCAAAATCATGTCAAATTAAGCGAGATTTCAATATATCCGAGTTCATTATAACTGGGTTCCACTGTGTATTGGTAACCAATATAATGGTTTGTAAAGCCGTATGAGATGTCAGTCAGGGATTTTTTTCCTTATTGCTAAAGTAACTCTAAACCTCTTAGTTACAACTTTAAACTATCACAGAACCCGAAATTGTCTACATCCATCGCAATGTTTAAGGCATAAACTGGTATTTTCAAGAGTTGTATAACTGTTACATCGATATATTGTACAATCACTTATATCTCATTATATATATACATATATTGTTATTTACTGAACTTCGAGAGAACCTCACTTGATCAAACATTCCTGAATGATAAGTAGAAACGGGTAGTGTGGGGTGGCTTTACACAAGATCCAAGTTTGTTCTTTGAAACTTTCTTTCCAACTTCAAGTTAATATTTTTTTATTCGAGTATTTTCAGAAAATTGTTACCATAGCTAAAATTGTTACCAAGTGATGCAACATGGTACTCTGTTCACAAAAGTCTAGGGTATCTGCATTTAAATGTCTATAGTTAGTCTTTCACTTATAGACAATGCAGGCTCCGGTGTCGCTAGAGTCTAGGTTGAGAGTATGAGGAAGTTGTGGAAGGTCAGTGATCTCTTACTGGGCACGTTGTAACCAGGCTCTTTGTTACATCAATAATACCTTGTAAACATCATACGGCGATTCGACGTGTCATTAAGTCGAATGTTGTCTGAAGTATTTCATACCGGCTATTAGACCATTCTTTACACACTGATTTTGACGACGGATTATTCCGTTTAACTTGATCAAGATAAAGAGCGTACGGTAGGTGTTACCGGTCAACAGGGGTTGCTTACTCCTCATGGGCACCTGATCCAACATCTGGTGTGCCAAGGGGTCCGTATTTGCCCAACTCCTTAATTTGTTTTCCTTATAGGAATCATAAGATCGATCATTGTTCGTTATCTTTATCTTTTCATGGTTGAAAGTTTGTCGAGGCTGATGTGGTGTAATATAAATAAATTAATAATAATATTATTGATAATAAAAATGAAAAAGCAAGCAAATAACTAACTAACTTATGGATCTTTACGTACCAAAGTTCAAATCTTAATGTAGGACTCTTCCCTTGGTTTATTTCAAATTGTAAGGATTTATCTAGGATAATTCACTTCTATTTGTTTCTCCCCTTATCCAAAACATATATGTTCTTACCTCTTTTATTGCAGCGTGAGCGATGAGCGGTGAGCCCTGAACATGATACAAGACGCTTCGTGTTCCTTAGAAGTATCGAAAAAAAAACCCAGAAACTTTGTCAAGAATTCGATTGGTAGGTCCTACGTAAATCAACATAATGACTCTAAGATACAATCTGAATGCTGTTGTAGTTTAACATTGCTGAACATAATCAAATTAATTCAAATCTGCTAATGTACACGTTTTCTTTCTCCGCTACGGTGAATATGAAATCAAAGAATAACCTAGAATCGTCCTCTGGAAGGAAAGTATAATCATTTGATTCGGGAGATATTTGTTTGAATGGCTCGTAAAGAGGTGACAGACTTCAAGATTATGTTGACAAAACAGACAAACTAAACTAACAATTAAACAAAGAATACACTAGCTGATTCACGATTAGAGTCAACAAGAAAGTGCATATCGTTTTTCTGTTCATCTTTCGGAAATAAAATAAATGTAGTCTCCCTAAAAAATAACTAAGTAATCTATCACTTGAATAGGATACGAGAAATCGGTTGTTTTTCAAATTTATTTTGACAAAGGGTGTGTTGAATATTTTAAAACAGGAAACAATGGATAATTAAAAAAAAATACTCGTTGCGACAGACATGACTAAAGCAAAGGGGGGGGGGAGACAAAATTGCTATTTCCCGACAAACACTTTGCTTATTTGGTACATGTAATTGTTTTGACTTGTTTGGCATGATTTGCTAAAAGCAATTTTTGAAGCTTATTTTGGAGAACAGAAATGTTTTCCTTGAGTGAATGTGTGTCCACACCAATTGTCCTCGTCATTTTAATGAATTACAATTTTTCATTCATATCTGTATTGGTTTATTGTTTTGCATCAGAAAAACAGAGCAAAGATACATCTAATTATGAGACATTTGAGTGCTGGTGGGAACACGTGTAGGAAATAAATATATACAGTCGGGACTGTCTAAGTGACTCCCTGTATTAAGTGACTCCCTGTCTTATGTGACCATTATCAAGTCAACCGCCCATAAAGCTTTACTATATACATGCAATTGGTCTGTATTAAGTGACTCCTTGTCTTATGTGAACATCATTCATTAGTCCCTTGTGGAGTCACATAAGACCGTCTCGATTGTATATGTCAAACAAGTAACAAAATCAAGTTGGTTAACAAGGAATTTATTTAAAGTCTGAAGTTTATGGTCTGATTCATGTTTAGGAAATCACTTCAAATATATTATTAACATCGTGACAATCTGAAGTAAGTCATATTTGTTTATCAAATGAGAGGGTTTTAACTGAATGACTTCGCAGATGTATTATATTTAATTTCGTACCGAATGAATAGACCTATTATAAGAGAAGACGCTCAACAACTATAGCCCACGGAAATGGTTCAACTAGCAATTACCCCAGAAATAGCAATTCTAAATAACTAGCTGATGTAGGAGAAATTCTACATACGTATAATAAAATAATTGATAGAACAACGTACAGAATCTAAAAGTCAACAGTCAACATTAAATGAGACCCGCTGTTTATCTATTTTACCATCTTTAATTTTTTTAGATTAGTGCAAAATTGATGTATTTAAATGTCCCCTGAAAGATCTTCGCTATTTTTGTAACCTAAACGCTGAGTTATAAATTTAAAATGGAAAAAAATGAGATTCGGTAATGAACTCTATCGTTTGCCTGCATAAAGCCTACTTAGATTGCAAACATTAAATGACGTCCTACTGTCATTACAAAATTTTGCGTTATCTTGATAGATTATAATTGTTTCTGGCACTGATTTGTTTTTTTATTCATATTCAATTTTCTTCATATTCTTAGGGCATAACTAAAGTTTTCTAGATAACAACTTAAAACACTCGTTGTCACTAATGTTCCTCGCATCATCTATTTTATCATTGATTTTTTTTATCCCTACTCATTGTGCTTAACCTAAAACCAGTTTTGAATTAATCACGTAATGACTTCCGATGAAGGAATACATATATTAACTGGGTGGCTCTGAAGATTCCCCCGGGTATAGTTACTACCGTATACAATAGTTTTTTTAAATAACAGACCAAGGTCGGGCTGCCTAGTTATAATGGAAGATAATTATTTGACATTTATTGAAATTAAAGGTAGACCTAACAGACAGTAATGACTCTCATAACACCTATAGGAAATGCAAGATAAATAGTTATACAGTAACGGATCCCTGAATATATAAGAGGTGAAATCAGGTGCCCAGGAGGAGGAAGTCAAATTCAAGAGCATACATAACTCCACCCGATGATTGTGTTGCGTACAAGCAACAAAATCAAATTATCCTTATTTTTTTCTATTTTCGCTTTCAATGTAATGATGAGTTTAAAATGAAAGCGAAATAATTTGATACATTTTTGGAGCATTGTCATATATGCCATTCAGGACAAAGTTGTCATGGGCGAATAGGTAGAAACAGCAAAAAATCCAAAAGAATACTTAATTTTCTATTCTGTTTTGCAGTTCGCGACATCTTACTTCATGAATTAGTCATCATTCTGCCAGTTTAATTACGTAAGTTTAAGAACTACTAACGATTATAAATGTATCACCTAGATTTTATCTTTACATTCATTATACACGTTTCTCAGACTCTCCACTGTCAGTTACGTAATAATGTATTGATCGTGACTAATATTTCATGAATCTAATGAACAAATTGATTTTGATAAAGTTAGGGTCATTAGTTACCATGAAAACTTGCGTGTTTAAAATATCCATTTTAAAACGAAAGCGGAATTCTTTTTATTTTTGGAATAATTAGATTCCAATGTTTCTTGAAAAGAGAACAATGAATTTATCTTTAAGCTTCATTTCTTATTTATATATAAACCATTAATCATCGATTATTGAAAAACGGACTTTCGACTAACATATAGAATCGTTGATAAGAAATTGCTTAACCGAAATTTGAATTATTGCCCAGCTTTGAAATTTTATATCATGAGATTAAAAACCTATATCTCGCGGAAAACTGCGTTCCTAAATGCCAGGAGTAGGTTAAAAGCCTCAACTCAGTAGCAACCCAGCAGTAGAGACCATCTTGCTTAAAGAGTTGGGCCGCCGTAGTTCGGTGGTTAGTACGTTCGCATTCTAATTATGGGGTTGTGGGTTCGAATCTGTGGTGCACTAAGGTTCGTTGTCTCAGTTGTTCGGGTGTTTTTGTTGTTCCTATATATTTACTACTTAGACATACATTATTTGAGGGTGAGAGAAAAATAATCAACAACCACTTTGTACAGGAACAGACAAATCTCACCCTCGTGTCAAAGATTTATGACATCCACGACTCGGCAAGCCTCGCCGTGGACTGCAAATCTTTGACATTCGGGCGAGATTTCTCTGTCTCTGTACAAAGTGGTGATAGATTCTATTTATCTCAGAACGGGTATATCGATGGATTTCTCTGTCTGGGTGAGAGAAAGAGATATCTCAGAACGGGTACATTGATGGATTTCTCTGTCCGGGGTGAGAGAAAATTAAAACCGATTCTCCGTGTTTAAGAAGGTGTCGGCACCTTAAAGAATCGTCAATGCTCAAGGCTCATAAGTGCGAAGCAAAGGCCTAACTTTGCCGCAATTCACTGGCATAATACTGAAGTCTCCATATAAGTGAAAAATTCTTCAAACTAACCAATTCAACACTGTCGGTACTTTGATTCATAGCTCTCCATTGTCTTGCACCAGTACATGACTGAACAAAGTGCTATTAAAACTACATACCCGACACATTTTTTTTTATTCGAGCCATTTAGTCTGATAATAGCAAAGACATTCCATGTCTAAACCTGTTTTAGCGACCGAATTCGTCTTGGTTTTAAACCCATAAAACAGAAATCAAAACCCACTCACATAATATTATGCAAATGCATATTAAAGATGCTTTTTGGCTAAACCAATTATTCAAATATAGGTTTATATTTTGTATGATTTATGCAACCACATATAAATGTATAAAACATTTAAGAATGTGGTTGCAGACTAAGGAGACAGAACGATATACTAAAATCAATCTGCACAATTCTGAAAAAAACTTCGATTGTAGCACAGGTTAGTATCGTCTATATTAAACAATCTGGCTTTTCCCCTTGATCCCTATATCATTTTTAGAATGAATGCCAAACAAAAAGTTCCCTTGAAATAGCCTTATGAAAAAGCACATTTGTAAAGTTACGCTCTGATGCCCAGACGCCGTAGATTAAAAGATGATGTGTGTTATTGATATAACGCGTACCCATCAAACTCGATTGCAAAATTATTTCCGAAATTAATAGCACATAACACAATATTCCGTTTAAAATCACATCAAATACCTAAAACGAAATTCAGGTAATGGCACGTCTGTAAAGCTAATGGAAACTCGCTTCCTCGCCTTTATATTTAGTTCCTCATTCGTTTCGTTTCAACTTTACGCATCTAGCTCCTATGATTCAAGTAACAAAACATTAGGAATAAAAATCTGTAGAAGATATCAAATATCGGTTTTCAATTAGATGATTTAATCTCATTATTTTCCATGATTTGAGTTGCGTTGTCTGGGGAATATGATAGAAACATAATACAGATAATTAGAAAGAATTACGAATTATGACTTAGTTCATTTTTCAAAGCTGTACGACAAATGGAATGATTTCCACTTTTCCATCCTCGACTTTTTGTATTTTAGCAGTAATAGCCCTTCTTCGTCTACACACGGCTTGTATTTGCCAATGATGATCCTACTTAAAGCGAAAAATTCTACATATGAGCGTTTTGTATACAGAGGAAAACTACTCACAAATAAGTCGCTATCACAAGAATATCAGAACTCACTATTGTTGCTGGCTTTAAGCAAATTAATGGCTTGAACAATGACCTTGTGATAATGTTTCATAAAATGAAAATATGACCAACTTATTCGATAGTTGTTTTAAATAAGTTGTCTTCATATTATTTTTTACGACAAGAATATTTCCCTCACTTTAATCAGTTGAGCATGTCTGTGGGTTCATGGGGGTGTGAGCAGTCGGCAGAGTTGGGGGGGGGGGTCCCATGATATAGGATTCCTCCTCTAAAGTAGTAATCTGTCACCGTGTTGACGCGATCTGCGAATTATCTATGCATTATCAAATTAACATATGAACATTCGGTTTCTCTCACTTCATGTTCTTTTCTATATGTTTCCTTTGGAAAAGATAATGAACGTATGGCGAGAATAACCGATGAACAAATGCTGCTCACTCCTCCGTGGCAGCTGGTCACATCCCTGAATTTTCAGAGGTCCCTGAACGCCCTGTTGTATTGTCGAATAGACGAATATTGTACACGATAGTCTTTATCGCTAAAATAACCTCAAAATACATACTTATCTATCCATCTTTCTTTTTGTCTTTTTGTCTATCCATTCATCTATTTACATGTTATTATCTTTTCTCTATATAAATTCTCTCTCTCTCTCTCTCTCTCTCTCTCTCTCTCTCTCTCTCTCTCTCACACACATTTTATCGTACTATTCTTTTTACATTATACACATTGTATGCAAATCAATAACGACCACCCGGATCCTTTTGATCACGTGATGAAGATGTAATGAATTGACAACTCTGATGCACGGATCGATGGAAACTTACAATTTCCTATTGATATAATGTGACATGATTGAAAAAATAATTGATATCACATAAATATTTAACAGTGACATCCCATTTACACGACAGCGATAAATATATAAGATATGAGGACATTAACATATTATGTTTGTCGAAAAGCGACTTGTGGGGTAGAAATTTGAAACAGAAATAAACAAAATGTTAGTCATTGTTGATTTAATTACAAATTCGTTTCACAAACGTGAAAATATATGAAGACTGTATAAGAAATAATATGTACTCCAAAGACAACCAGGGTATGGAGACCCCACCCACTGGGCATACTGATTAGGGTATGTTGTTGATGTTAAATAATAACCCCTACATGAATTGTCGACTGTCTTTCGGATAAGTCCCGTCCCGGGTCCCGTGTCATATTAGGTGTTGGCACGTTAAAGACCCCCCCCTACTCTACGATCATAAATGCCGAGCATAAGCAAAATTTGACGTCCTTCACCGGCACACGGTGACGTCTCCATATAAGTGAAAGATTCATGAGTGGGACTTTAAACAACAATACAACCAACCTAAAGTGTCCCCATAAATTTTTTTTGGTTTTGTTTTGGTTTTTTTTTTTCGTTCAGAAGGGGATGTCTGTATACATGTATATTTCGCTGTCTTATGCTACTTTTCTGACATATTCGGGCCACACGTCACGGGAATTGTTCTTTTGATAGAGAATTCTTTTAATTTCTCTTCCACAAACGTTTTACGCTTACGTAACATTTAATTGCACACACACATACACATCTAGAGCTTTGAGTAAACAATGTCAAATATTTACGAACAGTTATGTATCTCTAACTGTGTATCTCTGAATAGTATGCGTATGAAGCCTGCTTATAACGAATGATTACATTTTACGGAACAAACAGGAAAAGCCTTATGGGAGAATTCATGTTAGAAAATAAATATGAATGCGTAAAAAGGGGGATAAATCGTAGTACAACTCCTACAACATGTGTTGGTAACGGTATTTTTTATTTATTAAAAATTATTGCATTTACTATTGTTATTTGCTTACTTCTAGTATTGAATAAAAGTTTTATAAAACATTTGAAAGTCAGTTAATGACAGTACAGTCAACCTGTTTTAAGAGACCGTCCAAGGGAAGTAGCAAAAAGGGTCACATATGACAGGTGGTGTCTTAATTCAGGTGATTTATACAGGAAAAAACTATTTTGGGAACCATAAATTTAGGTCACATAAGACAGGTTTTCCTTTAATTGAGTGGGTCGCTAAGGCAGGTTAGACTGTACTTTGTGGTACCAGTGATGTCTATATAAATTTTAGGCCTACGTGCGATAAGAGACTGTTGAGATACCAATGGGACATTAAAAATTTGAACGACAGAGAACATCATGGCCAAAACAAAAGGAGACAATACTACAATCAGTAATCGCCACAACAAAACAATTTTAAAAAGTTACAAGAACCACATAAAACCGGGGGTGAGTTCAAGTGCCCCGGAAGGGTAAGCAATTTTTGCTCCATACACGGCACCCGTGTAGTCGCCAATGTTTAGAATCCGGGAATAGTTCTAATCCAGATATGGTCGTAAACGAGAAAAGAAGGACGGAATCAGGTGAACGGCAAGGGGAATACCAGTAACCTGATTGTAACAATGTACCTCTAACCTTGTCATGACGGCGACCGTAAAACTAATGAAATAAACTCCTTGGTTTTCAGTGGACAAACCCCTGTATCGCACAGAGATTGGTCATATCTGAATAATATTTAGCACCCGCCCACCAAAAAAAAAAAATAAAAAATAAAAAACAATGGAAACGAGAACATTTCAACGATGAAGCGATAATATGGTTGAAACTCTTTTTAAAATTCGGATGAATTTATCATTGAAAAGAATTGTAGGGAATAAAACTGTTCCATCATGACATATTACACGTATAAATACAATGCTGGAAGTTCACATTTCGGTTGTTACTGCTGATGCTTTTGTTTAACTTTCCCGTTTGCATTACTCGTTTGTTTACATAATGAGATGCGACCCCCCCTTCCGATCTTGATATGAGACACCAAGCTCGGGTTACCGAATAAAAACAAATATTCCAAATTTAAGTGATCATAGATTTTATTTATTACCTTATTTATTTATAAAAAAAATAACAATATGTACAGAAATGATATAAAATGTGCATAAAAACTATCAAAATATATCAAATTTTGCATTTCATCTAAATCCGATTAAGTATGCATAAAACACTTGTACAATTTTCATAACAAGAAATGCTTAACAATTCTTAAATCATTCAAAGAACGGTCATATCTTGCTAATTCAACAGCTGTATTAAAAGATAAGACCAGTCTTACAGTTTTTAATGAAAATATAAATTGTGAAGCACTTTTAAAAATTCATACATTTGATTTGTTTGTTAAATGGTACGCTAGTATGACATTACACACTGGTATTTTCATGTATATATACTTGATTCAATGGTAGCACCTTATTCTTTCGTTTCATTTGTCAATGCCATAGTATCAAATGAGAAATGAGGTCAAAGAAGTCACGCGTCTTAAAAGACGAGCCATTAAAGAACTTATCACTGCTTAACGGACCTAACGAAACGATCTATTCCTGGGTGGAACGTAAAAGAACAACAATATGTAACAAGTATCAAATTCTTGGTGATTTTTCGGACAGATTGCACCATCATTTCTGAATGGCAGTTTGCATTTGGTAAAATGAACCAAAATTGTAACTGAATAAATGGTGTGGTTGGTAAAATTTTTCTAAATCAAAGCAATAAATATGTTGAAATTAAAATCAAATCATATTTCATATATATGTTGTAACTGAATAAATGGTATGGTTGGTAAAAATTTTCTAAATTAAAGCAATAAATATATTGAAATTAAAATCAAATCATATTTCATATATAACTTACATATCGGTGACAATCTAAATATTTCATGCACTCGATGAATCGACACTCTCCGGCTCTAAATGATCTTTGAATAATTAAAGTGTACACATCCCTATCATTTTTAAACTGTCGTCAATATAGGCTTATGATGACTACTGAAAACCCATAATAAGTATGGATAAGGGGGGCCTCAACCAGGGAGTTTTGTTGTTGTCTGAAACGGGGTTTTTCAGTCAAAATTTGAAATGTTCTACCCCAAGGCTGAAATTTCTTTACCTCAAACAAATTGAAGTATCGCTGAAATATGAAATAAAACGGAACTATTCGTATGTTTAACTAAATGATATTCATCCATTATTGGACTGAAACGTAATACAGAGATATCACATTATCACAGATTTTGATATATATACATAATTCAAAGAAAACAATACACGCACATATTATCTACATCAAATTGCTCTTTGTACATGACCTTACTTTCGATATAGAAGATACATTGGTTGTAGCTTTCTATTTACATCAGTGCTTCATCACTCTAAATAACATAAATACTACAATGATGGTGGATAGCACCATTTGATCAAAGCATCAGAAGGGTCTATGATTATGTACTAGAAGTTAATTGCAATTGGTAATGATCAGAAAATGAATGATGTTTGCAAATGTCATTGATTTCAGATGTCGCAAATTTACATTTAAATTGTGTCTTAATACTATATATAGACATTTACAGACAAATTCTAAGCCATAATTATCACGCGAACTGTTTTCGGGTGTCCTAAGTTTAAGACTAAACTGTCATTGAAATGAGTGTTGTATTTGATATACACACATGCACTTACATCGTACTTACACTCAAGTATACATGTACACACACACACGCACGCACGCACGCACGGACACACGCACACGCACGGACACACGTACATACATACATACATACATACACACACACACACACACATACATACATACATACATACATACATACACACACACACACATACATACATACATACAGACACACACATACATACATACATACATACCTACCTACCTACCTACCTATTTACATACACACACACACACACACACACACACACACACACACACACACATACATACATACATACATACATACATACATTCATTCATTCATTCATTCATTCATACATATCACGACAGTGATGCCATTTTGAGAGCAGAAAAATAAAAATTGAGGAAATAAAATAAAAAAAATATGAATATTGAGACAAGATGAACGGTTTAAAGACCAACTAAAACCTTCTTGGGACTAGCACCTTATACCTCTAAAGTAATCTCAATAACATATACAACAGTCTCTTGAAGAACTAGCAATAAGTATCAAACAAACAATCAAAAACAAAGTATACAATGTATACGCAGTGTTGTGTAAATACTATTTATATGAATATAAATTATATATAAAGTTGATCTGTTTTAACTTCCATTCGTCACATCATCAAAGTCACCAACAAGATTGTTGATGCCAGAGATCATCCAAATGCAGTAAGTCCAAGGAAAGGAGCAAAGACGGTCACATATGTCAGGTGATCTATTAATTCTGGTATTTAATGCAGAAAAAAAATTTCTTTGGAACCAGAAATGTAGGTCGCATAAGCCAGATAAGATTGAAATCCGGTGGTACGCTAAGGCAGACTTGACTGTATATAATAGTCCGCTCGGCTTTGGCGGCCAGTTTTATCTATCCCTCGGATAAGATGGTAAAAAACGAGGTTCCGTGTCACTGTAAATGCCAACCCTCACTGCTCAATGACAGTAAGTGTTGAGCAAATGCCAGATTTGAAGCTAGACACTGGCATTCGATGACGTTTCCATATAAGTGAAAAGATTCTTGAGTGGGTTCAGCAACAATACAACAACAATCGGTAACTCTTTGGTATGACAGCTATCTTTCATGCCTTTTGTTTACATCCTTTACACATATTAATACTGGATTATCAATATCAGAAAGTTTGTACAAAGTAGAGAAAACTACATGTATACTTTGAGAATGAATTTAAAGAAATAAAAGCAATTACGTTACATTCACATTGGGAATTGTGATACATGTATTAGGACATAGCTTGATGACTAAAAGATAATCTGACGTTGTATAAAGCAACAAGACAAACAAATAAATAATCTAATGGAAAGACCAAATATCTTTGTCTTAAAGATAAAACCATGGTGTACATATGGGGTTACGATCACAACCCCGGACAACCACTGTAGAATATCAACCGTTTGGAGAAGAATAGATATCTACATCAATGCTGCAGAAAAGCCATCATTAGGGGGTTGTTTCGTATTGTATGAAATAAGTGCCATCATCTAATTTGAAGAATTTAAAAAGGACTTTGTCTGATTTACAGCATTAACTACAAAATGTAAATTATCCACATATATACACGCACATAAGCGTGCCACATTTTAGATAGCATTTGCCATTCTTTTCAGCAACAAGGTTTTCCGCGTCATATTTTCTCATGGCCATGGTCTAATCTAGAGGTATACTGCGCAAGAACAGAGTCTACAGATCCAATGCTTCCATCTGATTCATCAGACTTATGAATACCGTTATCTGAAGTCATGCGCAAAGGTTGTGTTTGTGACAACATTTCCGCTTTACTTGTAGAGGATTTCGCAGCATGTTCTTTTTTGTGTTTCTCTGGAGATTTTTCCGTTGAATCCATCTTGAGAGATGCCAGTGCACTTCGTTTCTTCTTTCTCTTTTTTCTTTTCTTTTCCTGGTGTTCATTTACTTCTTCGTTCAGCAAACTATGATTTGATGATCTGATTGATCCCCTATTGAAAAAATATATTATTACTGACTGATCGTATTTTATATGAGTCATAGGAACTTGCTACGGTGTATAACATTTTCGCGTGGTTTTGAAACTGTAAATTGACAGTTTTCATTAATTTCTAAAATTGACGTTGCCATTTGAAGTTTGGTTCATCATCTATTCACCTGGCTATATTTACGGGTAAGTTTTATCGTGTTTGTCTGTCTCGGAGTAAGAATATTGAACAAGTGCTAAGTATCTCATTTTCAGGAGTAAGCGCTCCCGTGTAGTAACGCGCAAATTACATCTTCAATAATAGTAAATCAGTATTTACAATATCCAGCTTCCACGACTTTGAAAATTAAACACCGAGGAATATGTTACTGATAACATTCGACCACAAATACGATTCTTTCGAAAATTTGAAAATTTTATCAATCTTAGCTGATTGAAAATTATCAATTCAAATGCTCATTATAAAATTCTGTAGAAGGTCATTTGACTATATCCACTTTCTACAAAAGAATAACGAAAGTTGAGACTTTGAACAAAAAGGTTAAATGTTTGAGTCTCAGCTAGCTGCGGCAAGTTTTCCCATCTTTAAATGAGACATATCCCTTTAGGTGTCGACAAGTGCAAGACCCCTAACTACTGGGTGTCCTAAGTTCCGTGCAAAACCCAAAATGTGAAGCCTTTCATAGGCACGGACGCCTCAATTTGGGTGAAAGGTTTTCATGTAGGACATTAAAGAATGTAGCAAGACCAACATACGTATATTATATTCCCATTTCACTTTGGTATATGTAACTATAGAAAGATCAACTCTGGCCACTTATCTGTAGATAATATAATAGACTAGAACCATAGATACATGTGGAGTTGGAACCATTAAACTTCAGAATTTACTAAAGTCTGATAATTTTCTCAACTTCAGACTCGGTCAATTAGAATTCAGTGTTGGCTGAAGTTGAGAAAATTTACAGACTTGAGTAAATTCTTAATTACAAACTTGGAAAGTAGTTCAGTAGTTTTCTTAAAGTGGGAAAAATAAATATGGACTGTATATCAAAGTTGCCGAATCTAGAAATAAGATTACATATTATCATTACACTGTCACGCTTATGTTATTTGTTATGATAAAGTAAATAAATGGAATGAAAACTAATAACAATTAATTTCATATGTAAGTAAGTAGAGATCATATTATATAGCTGTAAAATTGGGGTTTGATTCAATAAGTTTTCAATTTTTTCTTAATTTATGAAAAGGTTATGAGCGGTATCACCAACTCATTTTATTTTCAAAACGTTTTACTGACCCGGAAACATCAGGTTCATCTTTGGTCTTCTCTGCAATGCAAGGGAAGTCATTATCCTCTGTGTGGACTCGGTTATCCTCACAATCACTTGCTTTGTTGATAACACCAGCATCCATTTTGCTATCTTCTCTCTCTTCTCTTTTCTTCCGTCTTTTTCTTTTCTTCTTTCTCCAAACTTGAATGTCATCTAATGTCGGTGGTAGACCCTGGTTCTCAGTTAGAGAACCTGACTGTTCGATGTTGCTACATAGGGGTCTTGGACTTATGGGTGGTAATTGCCCGGCTCTTGGAGTTGCCATATGACGCGGTGTGTCCAGCTCTGGTTTACATGTTTGACCTTCATCCGTTTCCTGTATGGATGTGTTCGATTCACTCTCAATTTCATGAGTTACATGACTTCTAGACACATCTTCAGTTTTTGATACAACCATTTTCCTTTCATTTTGAATTTTCGTAAAGGGGTCTGTCCCTGAATTTAAGCTTTCGTGTGATCTCTTGGATAATCTGTCTCTTCTGAAGATTCTGTCCATTCTGCTTCTTCTGGAATGTGATGAGTGACTAAGCATGGATGGTGTTGGTGTGAGATGTTTTTCAAGGTCGGGAATGATGAATGGTTTCCACACATATCTTAGAACACATCCCAAAACAATGAGAAAAACAGCAAGCACTAATAACAAGAGACCCGTAATATGCATAGCACTGTATGGAGGGAATTTGGAGTCGTCGCTATATGCAACAAAAGTAATAGTCAGACCTGGCACTGTAAGTGGTATGGCAAATGTTATCATGCAAGGCCCGAGCATGCTTTTAATTTGATCTTTCCAATATGTTTTCCTTTCTTCTGCCTGCGCCATTTTCTTCTTTTTCTTCTCAGCTGAAAGCCAGAGATAAAAGTTTTTCCATAAGTAAACGAGAATATAAATTATACATGTTAACTGGGAATAAAATACAATAAATAGCTCAGTTGTATCAAAGTACATTTATTCTTTTAGTAAAAGGATAGGTGATAATTAGCTACATTACCTGTTATTCGCCGTGTGTTCCATTCTAGGCGCTCTCGAGTCTTATCCAGTTATTTCGTATTTCACCTATACACGTCTTATCCTACCAATACAACATATCATCATAGTCCACTGCTAAGCTCAATAATGTAATCAATGGTTGTATTCCTTGTTCTTTAATGTAAATAATTGATCAACAACGAGACCCAGGAGAATGAAAATTCTTACCTTGCGTGCAGCTTACGTAGGAAAATTTGTTTTCCATGTTCATGAATTTCTATTATGTAGAGTAAATATTATAGTCTATAATATACCGATATGTTCAACTAGATATTCATCATGGATTTGGTTACTGGCATTAAATTTTCTCTATTACATTTGTTTTCCACAACACCAATGAAAAAAGATTTTAAATATTGACAAAAATCTAATCGAATAGTTTGTTCTTTAGGAATTACTGGAGCATTGCAACATATACCTACCTATACTGTTTTTCTGATCAAGTATAAAAAGTTAACGACCATGAATATTCAAAAGACATTTATTTGTTCTGTTAGCTGAATTCAGAGTGAATGGAATAGGGCCATGCTTTGTATACCCGAACACCCAACACGATGACATCATCTTGGGTGGTCAAAAACATACTAGGTAGCACGGCCTTACCTCTCTTTACCTAACATACATGTATATGTACTTGTAATTGCAATTCAATAGAAATGACTAAAGAACTTGTGGGTCATATCGAAATGTTGATCCTAAATACCAGTGTTCGAAAATACAATAGACAGCCGTCAAATACGGGGTTGGTCCTCGGAGCTTCAAAGACTAATGTCAAGAAGACACATGTTGAATAGTTTGATACAAAATGCTTGATCAACTTGAATTCATCTAGAGTTTGTGGCAACTCATCACAAGCATGTACATCATTCAATTTTAACTTCCCTTTTCTGTTGTTAAAAAACCATTATCACATGTCCCTTGTGTACGATATCGTTAGAATGTCACTTTAAAATGAACACTGTCATTGTCAATGACATGTGATTCGCAGATGAAATTTCTATTTCCATTATCTGTATGTATACATTGATAAAATATGCGTCACCATATTATCACAATAATGAAGAAAATGTATAAAAAGGAACTCAGCGGTGTTATGTATGTGATGTACTGGCTAATTGGCAATGTTACGTGTAGGATGTACTGGCTATTGTGATTAATACGCTACAGACTGGAATATACACACAGTGAATAATGGCAATTAACAGATGATACATACCTTGTCTTACCTCCACGTTAATGCATTAAATCTCCTATTGAGTGTATGTTGTGCTATACGATGTCCTATAAGTATTATTCGGCACTTCCTGACTGTTCCGCTTGCCGCCATGTTGATTTACAAATTCTCCGTCTGGTACAAAAAATTTATATCCTGCACAAGTCGTGTTACCTCTGTATTGGGTCTTGCTCGCTGAACCATGTAAACTGAAGGTAGCTGTCATAGCGACAGAATAACATTATATCTGATTTATTTACTTTGCGGCTGAAGGGAAATAACTACTTAATGTTAATGTAAATAGAAGAAAGGGTAAAAGTTTCTTCCGTTATATCTTGCTGAACGTGAGAGTTGCGAAGTTCCCGTCATCGTTGCATATGCAATAACCTAGTGCGAAATGGACACGGCATTCTAAGAACCGAAAGCTTAAAATCTATTTGGAAAAATCAAGTCTGTCTATATTTGTCAAAAAATTGAACTAAATAAAACAGGAAAATTGTCATCAGTGTAGGATAGGACGCATTTTCTTTTCAATCGCCAATTATTCTGAAGTCGTATGCATAGGGGACCACCAAAACCAATTAATGTTGAACGTTAATACCAATGCGGTAGTGAAATATTGAAGTCGCCCCAAAAGTCATATATTTAAAATGTGTCCATTAACAATCTCCTGTTTTATCAAGATAAAACTCTTATATTTAGGAACCTTTGGAGTTTATTTAGTTTATTCCTTTAATTATTCAGCGTTCTCTATAATATTCAGAAACCGCTAGTTCAAAACGGCATTTTTGCAAAAGGACAAAGAGGTAAAAATGTATCAATTTTTCTTACAGATAAAGCATGAACTTCTTGATGTAGAATTAAGCCTGATGTATGTTACACAAATGCAAATTTATAATCCAGTTCATTGAAACAAGTATATAGTGTATACTGTCGCCCTAATCGTCAATGGCAAATTTAAAACGACAATTCTTTTCAATTTATCAACCGTGTTTAAATTCTCTCAGTTTTGAATGCGCCCTCTGATGATGAGGGCGAAAGAAGCGAATATAAAACTGGGGCAAACATTTGCCTGTATACAGTATCAATCAAATATTGTCAATTCAAAAGCGAATTGTTGTCATGTTGCTTATAGAGGTATGCCAGTGGCCCTTGAGTAGACATGGAACTTACAACTTTCCGTACAGCACTATGGTAGAAAGTGTCACAAAGGAAATGGTGTTTTTAGATTTAGTACATAATGTATGTTTCAAACTCCTACTTGAATCTGGAAAAAATCGAAACATCAAGGCAGTAGCTTTTGTCAACAGTTCACTCCAAGAAGACCAGTCCTAAAACATTGTATAAAGTTGGGTGATTGTTGTATTGTTGTTTAATTTCTCGCCCAGGAATATTTCACTTATATGAAGACGTCGTCGTATACCAGAAAAGCCTCAGCACTTACGGCCATTGAGCAGTGAGGAATATTTAACGTGATTCGGTTCTTACTGTCTGGGACTTACGGATAGACTAGGAAGAACCAACCACAGCGCGGCGTGGATTCGAAATCGCTACAAGGGCCCAGTTGTTCGTCAGCTGGTTAAATTTTGACCCTCGGTGAAAAAATAACTAAGGTTTGAAATACAGACTATAAGTAAACTTTGTTGTTAGACAATTTCATTGTTGAGGTTAAATGAAACCTTTGGAAATCTATCAAATTAAGAAAATTTTACCAAGTTTTGAGGCTCAGTAACTTTATTTCTATAATGCTCAGTTATATTTAAACCTCGGTTAAATTTAACCAACAGTTGAACAACTGGGCTCAGAAGGTGAACACGCTAACCACTTAACCACGGTGGCCCAAGTGTTTACTTGTACTGTACTCCCCCCATGAAAAATGATTGTTCAGGATTTATTCAAAACTACTTTGAAGATTACACAGCATGTTGTTATATGAGTGTTATACGATGATTTTAATATTGTTTCAGTCATACGATGACAGCATCAAGATGATGGTGGTGCAAACTATGAATTTTATCCGATGCAGTGAGAAAACTAATATGACACGCACCTCAGATATGGTTTATTTATTCATTTATTCATTCATTTATATATCTATCTACTTCTTCATTTATTTAGTGATTTATTCATTCAATCATTCATTTATTTATTTATTTATTTGGTGATTTAGCGATTTATTCATTTATCTACAGTGTATCTATCTACAGTGTATCTATCTAAAGTGTATCTATCTACAGTGTATCTATCTACAGTGTATCTATCTATCGATCTATCTATCTATCTTTCTATCTATTGTTGAGTCGAGCGCATAAATCTGTCTGAAACGTTTTATACGGCAACCTGCTACGTCATCTTAATTATTTAGCAACGTACGTAAATAACGTCATAATTTCCCCCATGTCTATAAGTTGCTTTATGTCGCGTCTGCTCGATTTGAAGCGTCCTGCAAATCCGCTGTGTTTCGTTATTCTACATGTTCAGTGGAAATCAGGATCGCATCTTGCACTGGATGTTTCCCTTGTTTCATCCGAACAACAACAAGCATATATTCCTCTGCCTTGGTTTATAAAACTGAGTATCGTTTATTCAACCAACTATGCACCAACTTGTTTTCATAGTTTTCATTGTTCAGAATAATTTCTTCGATTTTATAATGCATTGCATGTACTATGGAACTCTTTATAAATCTGTTAGTTCTAATTGTTTTATACATTTATATTCTTTCATGCTGATACCCACTTCTTTTTTTATCAGCGCTGCGTGCATGTCCTTCTTTGTTCTATAAATTTCTCTTTTCTATAATTGAAGTTTAAAGAGAACAATGTCGTTGTTGATAAAAAGTAATTTATTACAAAAAAAAAATCTATAACATCAAAACGATGCAGATGTATGCAAATACAAAATTACAATTAAAATCAGACAACGCTGAATGTCAATCAGTATAAATATCCATTACAAAATATCTCGTACGCCTAGGGTATAACAAACTATGTACAAGTAGATTTATTTACCATTTCTGTTACATATGATAAAATGCATACACAAAAATCACATAATTAAATGGAAACCCATTGCTAAGGCCATGTTACCAATAAACTCAAAGTGGTAAGATTACTGAGATACCACTAGTAGGAGGTATTTTTTGTCTTAGTTAAGGCAAAATCAAGTATAAAGATTCGATCCTCAAAGTAATGTTTTAGGAGGTGTATCTTGTCTAAGATGAGCCCAAATTAATCTCTGTCATATTCTACCATCAAAATGCTCAATTGTATGCCGGACTGCATGAAAATAAAATAAAACTCGGATGAAAGGTCAAATCCTATAACGTTGTTCCGAACCTCTGATGTATATATGATACCGATGCTGTTATTGGCTTACATATTCAATTTCCTTTGATTGTCTGTTGGTAGAAAAAAAGCATTTGACTTCTCAATTGTGTTTCGTCACATCCCCGTTTAACACAGCATAAATATGGAGCACAATGGGATGAATTCATGTACCACGTGATACCCCTTAACGTTTGTGTGGGACTGTTATTTCTATTAGTGATGAAATAACGCTAGAAGACGACGTCCCGTGCCAACGTCATTCAGCGGGATAATTACGTAGAGTTACGTTCCTTCACTATTAGAGATTCTAGTCCTGCACAAACATTATGGGGCATCACGTGGTACATTGATAAACATGTAGTCCCATTAACATAAAAAAATTGTTATTCGATCGAGACATGATAGAATGCCATTATTTTGTTATATGAAGTAATCTCTTGGACAAGGTATTTAACCTACTATAACATATATTTTTTTTCTATTTTGTCAACTTACCATTAATATTCAAACTAGTAAAATTTTAATCAATATCTGCAAATATTAATTGAGTACATAGTTATATAACATCACATTCCATCGGGTTTCATCAATGGTATCACACGCATATTATTGAAAGAGTAACCCAATGGATCAATAAATTCTTCAGAAATGTTGTTCAGTGTTCGAGATTCTAGAATGCATGTATGTACATGCATTTCGTTGAAATTTCGATCATTGCTTCTACTGATTTCTTTCATACATTCCCCTACATCCAGGATGTCGATGCCCCTTTATGTATCGGTTCTACTTTCGCCGATATGGTTGGCAATACAGAGTGTCTTCTGGTTTCAGTATCAGTTGTGCTAGCATCTTTTATAAGTATCTGTGGAACTTCGTTGGTGTTTACATTACTATCACTAGACTGGCGGTATTTTAAAACCCTCTTTCTGAATAACAAATAATACGGGCTTGCTATAAACCCTCCAACCACGAAGCAGACTATGGAAATCGCGATGAGAAATGGTCCCACTATTCGAAATGAGACTATTGGGTCCGTTCCATCCTTTGCAGTATACACAATTATGGTAAGAATAAATCCAGTTATGAACAATGGCTTAAAAAGTACGAAAAAGAAGGACCCACATCGTACTACGATACTATTTTGCTCATGGAAGGGCCTATATTCGTCCATGTTATTGGTACCGAGGGAGGCCTAATGTACATCTTCCAAAGTATCCTGAAATAAAAAAAAATTAAAAATCATTATTAGAGGGCTCGTTCTTAAAGAATTTGAAGAGTTTGGTAGACATTAAGAGCAGATAAAAGTACATTCCAGATTCCAAACAAAAGCTATCAATTTAGAAGAAGAATCACTAAGGATTCTGGTGTCCATGTTGGTTATTGTATAAGTATTTCAAGTCGCAATCAACATTAATTAGGATCCTTTATCATTGGTTCTGAAAATGGGATAACATATATCAAGCACATTCAATTCATTCGAAACATAGGTCACACGACGGTGTCGCGCAATGGTTCGAAGTTGCTTACTCTTGGGGGGGGGGGGGGGGGGG
>JACSZP010021677.1:1467-11974 GCA_016161895.1 Pinna nobilis
AATGGGCAAAAATCAGTTTTTCAAGTCAAAATTCTAAAATAACCTTGACATTTAACCTCAAGGTAAAGGTCAGTGTATATCAGTATGTCAGGAGTAACGTTTGTGTGAATTATGATCCAGGTCACTTGATACTGGAAGCAGATATGATCAACATAAGAGTTCAAGTCATAAATCCAAAATGACCTTGACCTTTGACATTGGTTTAAGGTTAGTAAACACTTATATTTCATGAATAACATGTGTGTTAACCAATTTCTGAAAGTGAATCTAAAAAATTGAACCCCAAAATAATTAATATGGGTATTGTCATGAATCACTGACATGAACCAAAGTCTTGACCTTATTGAAACAGACCTTAAAATGTCAAAGAATAAATAAAAACGAGTCTATCATTTTATAATATGTATCTTTAATAATCAGTGTACATTGTAAATAATAAATAAAAAAGCAAAAGCTTTGGGATACAACAAATAGAGGCTTACAAGAGCCTATATGACTCACCTGGTCTAAGTTGACTTTCTTTTTTAATAAAGTTATTCAATTTCTGTCTATAATTACCATTACAGTGATTTCTTATGTATGAGAGCTGGTAAGTGGCTATTCACACAGATTTCTAATGTTCGCAATAATGACTATTCAATACTTTTTTGAAATTTGACTGCTTTCTGATTCTAAATAGAAGGCATGCAGTACTAGCTGCATAAAGGAATTTCTGATTTTAGAAATGGCCACCATCTTCAATGGAAGAAAGGTACAACAAGCCAATTTTAGAAAGCTAGCAACACTGGTTGCACTGGAATAGAGGTTTCCATGACAATCTAAGAAAAAACACAGCTACGGATAACTGACAGTGGATGACGACAAACGCAAAGTGATGACAATTATAGCTTACATGGACCTTCTGTCCAGGTAAGCTAAACATATGACTTCTAGTGAAATATTCAATACAATGATTCCGAGTGTAATCTGTTGGAGATCTAATCATGGTGTCAACTGTCATAATCTGCTTCAGGTTCTGAGCCACAATCCATACTGTAAAGTCATTCATTCTTTCTTGTCAAGTTGCAGAATTGTCTCAACAAAATTTATCTCAGTTCACTTTCCCATGGAATTTATGAATATAACAGGATTCACTGAAGTAGTCACCTTTCACCAAAACAGATGTAAACCCAAAATGCATATGCCAACTTAAAAATAGATATTGCACTTTTTAGTCTGGACCCATTGCTGGAATTGCTGGATTTTCTTCTCAGTAATTGTTTGATCCACTGTAAATAAAATGAGCCTAATAATAACTGTTGTTGTAATATGCAAGTTCAAAATTAAAGACTTAAGCCAAAACGTTAAATATCTTGTGAGATAAAAAGTTGTATGAAACTCCACTAAAAAGTCAATTACCATGAACTCATTTAGAACTTTTTGCCTCAATCATATACTTACATCAGAGACATGGAGTTATATATGTCTCTAGTTACATTGATGACTACATTCAGTTTCTGATGGTTGAAATTTGATTGGCTATTGATAGAGGGCATGGGATTTGACCTCTCAATAGGGTTCCATTAGATCTTTATGTGACATAGAATAGAAAAGGAGAACACAGAAGACAGAATTCTACTTAGATTGCCTGGCTCTGTTGCCTCTGTACAAGGACAACAATTTTGTCACTTATGTTAAATTTTCTTGTCACAACAAATATATGTATTACTAAATTTGAGATTCTGTATAAATGGTTGTTTCTACAACATGTACTTCAAAGCTAAGTTACCCTTTAAGTGACAAAGATTAAGATGTAATGACTGAAAACAATTGTGCTAGATTTGTGCTTGATAACTTCCAGTTCTAAATGCCCATAAAATTGAAACAGCATCTGGGTAAACACATCCGTAAAATACCTATTTCCCATATAATTGTTTTCTCAAATTGTCTAATACAGCAGGAGTGTTAGAAATCATCCATTACCTATCTTTGTCGATCCTTTGATTTAGTTGTTCCCATTGGTTTGAAGTGTTGATAGTATGCCATGGTAACGTCAATCATCAGATCCTGTGTACACTCTGGTAACTCCTCTGTAAATTTACCTTCAACGACAAGAACGGCAACTTAGTGACTCAAAATGGCAAGGTATTACATGTACAAGTATGTGTAGCCAATGTATAACTTGTATCTTTGTTGATCATATGCACACATATAAAGCAATACTTGCTTCAGTCTAGTATTCTTAGAGTATTAATTCATTCATGTAGCAATATTAGATTAGTATTCCTTCATATTTCAAGCTTAATATATTATCTTTACTGCAGATCTGTTTACCTTGTTTTACCTGTGTCAGTAAGTATCATCATAACTTTCCTCATGTTCACAAACCATGCACATAACATACATCAAAGACGAAACAGTGATTATACAGTACAGGAGGTAATAAGAAGAACCCCAATTGGCCTGAACAGTCAACTGAGCAAACATGGCTGCAGATACAAAATGTCACCGAGGAGCCCTGGTGAATTTTTGATAAAGTAGTTTCAGCCGAATAAAAGTTGAAATAGGGCCAATCTTAAATTTTTAATTCCAAGCTAAACAATCGCTCAGTTGTACCATGGCTACCTATTTAGTCATATGTTGGCATCTTGTTTACGGGGTGGTGGAGAAAACACAGTTTCAAATATACCTGGATGAAGGTCATCAGCCTTCTAAAAGTAACCTGGCATAGTAGAGAATTAGAACTGACGTAAATCTATGGTAAGGTGTTTTGTGATCTAAAGCACAATGCTGTAAATATTCAGCAAAAGAGTTCCAAAGAAGACATCAACATATGTCATCTAATGGAGTTCTTCTTGTAATCATAGTACAGTCTAACCTGTTTTTGAAGACCATCCAAGGGACAGAGCTAAAAGGGTCACATATGACAGGTGGTCTCTTAATTCAGGTGATTTATATAGGAAACAGTAATTTTGGAACCAATACATTTAGGTCGCATGAGACAGGTTTTCTTTAAATCAGTGGGTTGCTAAGGCAGGTTAGACTGTATTATGCTACAGGACAAAGCAGATAATTTATTAAACATTCAACATAAACTTTCTCCATTCTTACCTGGAGATCCAGAAAAGACTGTGAATGGTGGAACTACAGTTTCTGGTGGTAACACTGTGTTGTCAGCAATAGCACAACAATCTTTAAGAACACACCTCCGTCCCTGCAGGACATTTTAATTACCATCATATGTTTATTATCACAGAACAACATGTTTATCAGAGACTACTGTATATACTTGCCTATAAGTCAGAATTTCTGGAGTGAATCTTTGACTTTAAGAAGGCAAGTACATGAACTATTTTAAAGGGAAAAATTCGGACCAATTCTTATCAAAGGGATGTTTTGAAAATAAAGCTGTATTCCTTCCTTGGATACTTTCCAAGTCCTACTGTTGACAATAAGAATAACAGTGCTGTTGAGAATAAAGTGATTTCATAAATACATGTACCTTGTTTGTTTCTTTAATAAGATATGAACCTAGTAATTTTTTCTATGTTTTTCCTGAATATGTTCATTACCTTTTTTGTAAGAATGGGAAACAAACTGTTAGTACTTACAATGACACAGTTTTTCCCAATATGTACATAACTTCCAACTTGAGCAGCATTCACAATAGAATCCTCACCAATGTACACATGATCCCCAATGTGGAGAGGAAAAAAGGCCACCCTAAAAAAAAAACAATAACAAATACACATACATGTATATGGGAAAAGTTATACCATTACACAGATGTAATCCTCAGCTGTATAAACTGAGCAAATGTCAGGACACGGGAAACATGAAAATAATGGATCCTCCTCTGACAATGTAGCTCAAAAATATAAGTAATTATTATACATGTACTTATTGTTGTTATGTATAAATAATTATTTTGAACTTTATTGAATAGAAGAGTGTCTCATTTTCAGTTTCCTGTGATATTAAGTCATTCACCTATAAGTGATGTAAATCTAAAACAGTTTTGACAGATGAGAAAATGATATGAAAGTGCTGTCAAAACATTTAGTAGCTCTGCTCAAATTCTGCAGCATCCATTATACAACAAGAATGCAACTCAGGGTATGAAATTAATGACTCAATAGATAACCTTTAACCTTTTGACTCCAAAATCAATTGTCCTTAGGTCATGACCATGAATGAAGTATCATAATTCTAGGACAATAAATGAATTCTGTGCCCAAGGACAGACAGATAGATAGGGTAAAACCAATGTACCCTCCTCAACTTGCAAGGATGTGGGGTGAAGTCATGGTGTTATCAATTGTATCACATTGTGATCATATTGAATTTCAATTTTAACTGACTTTATTGTATGAAAATGTCTTGCTGCATGAAATATCTTAAATGTTACATTACTTAGACTGCTTGAACTTACCCTTTACTAAATTTTTTAAATGGAGGCCGGATTACAGCTCTTCTGCTTACAACACAATGTCTACCGATCCGAACATTTGCTAAATCACCACGTATCACACAGTCAGTCATTATGATTGTCTACAATAAATCAAAGTACTGAAAGTACAGTCATACAGCTAAAGAAAAGTTGGCTTCACTTGTCCATCTGACATTCCAATGTTATTCTTGATCTGAATGCATTGTAACCAACATTAACATTCTTTATCATCATTTAAAGTGCTAATTATGTGATGAGAGGAAATCAACTTGGAAAAATCCACAATGCAAGGGAGATAACCCTACTATATGATAGTGTGTGTATTATTTACAAGATACAGGATCTAATCTTCTATATGCAGGATGTAATTAACTATATGCACCATACCAATCAGTATTCTGTCTTGAATGATTTGGATCTTCAAGAACTGAGGAGTGTGTATACTGTAAACCTGTGTCGGAAGAGTTATGTGGAGCACTGAGATTGTGAAGGACGCTTTAGTTGGATTCAGATCAAGGTTAAATCATGTTGTCGTTATTGTTGTATTGTTATTTAACTTCCCACTCAAGAATATTTCACTCATGTGGAGACGTCACCATGTGCCGGTGAAGGGCGACAAATTTTGCCTATGCTTGGCACTGCTGGCCATAGAGCAGTGAGGGTTCTTTAACGTGCTAACATCTACTGTGACAGGGACCTCGGTTTTTACTGTTTCATCTGAAACACAGGGATGGCCAACTGCAACATTGGGCTATGGAGATTCGAATCCGGACCCTTTGATCCGAAGTTGAACATGTAACCACTTGGCAACGGCAGCCCTGTGAATTTGTGTAAAATCCCAATTTTTTTTATTCATATTTAAGACTGAATTCCATAGGACAAAATGAAATTATTCAGAAGTCAATTGCAATTTAACTGACCTTTCCATTGATAACTATGTTCTGGCTACCACACAACACAGACTGTCTGCTGACCTTGTTTCCTGATGCCTGAAATATATGCCACAACAGTTAGTTACATATCCATTATTACATGTAACAAAAAACATAACTAAACATAGAGTGAACTATTAACTATTGTATAAATCAAAATTACTTAACATTAATAATTGTTGTAAGCATATCAATCTGAATGTGAGATTACAATGAATGGCCGATAGTTATAATAATATTGACTATCTTGAAGATGCAGGTATTCAAAATTGTAGGTGGTTTAAGCTTATTTTCCCAGCGTCCTTATCATTTATCGATATGAAGTTTGTGATGATTTCAATTGTTTTATTTGCAAAGAAATGTATACCGGTATCTTGAATAAAGGAATGACCTGACACCTACTAAAACATTTATTGTTACATTTTAACTACTATAGAACAAAGTTGGGCCTAAAGTAACAAAGCCAAAATATCCCAAATAAAAGTATGAAGGTATAAGTAGGAAATCTACTGGGGTGGTCGAGGGGGATAGCAATAAAATTAAGACGGAGAATATTTTTCTGTTGGTGGAACTACATTTGTATACATATACATGTACATGTATTGTAGCAAATTTATCAATTGATGCATTTTAGATACTTACAGCTTGAATATTTACAATAAGAAAACAGTCATATACATGTATAAGATATTTCAAGTGCTCAGAGCATTTTATCTGATATTGAATATTTAGTCAATATTGGTCTTAAAACAGGAAATTTGACATTCTATGGATTACCCCATATTGGACTCCATCTCTACTACAATCTTTCCTCTTTTTTGAAATTTGATTCCAGGACTTTAACAACCCTACATGTATATCGTAAAAAGTAATGTAGAATCCCAAATATGATTAAGGTTATAGAAACTAGTTGAATTTATTGTCATTTTATACTTGCAAAGTGTCCCCAATAAATAGGAAGACTCCCTAAATTTATGAAAAACTTTGACAATTTTTTAAGAGAAAATGCATGTCTCTCTAAGAATAATTTCATTTTTCCTATCAATTCAAGGTAAAATCTAGATTCTCTTCCGTGAGAATTAAACATCTCCTCAATGAATAGTTTTCAAGATTGGCAAGTCTGTCATTTATACAGTTAAGAATATCAGCATTTTTTTAAATTAGAATTTTCTTTCAAATACAGTGAAACTTGTATATAAAGACCTTCTTGGGGACAAATGTAAAGTGGTCTTAATAGGGAGGTGGACTTTATATAGAGGTTGATTTGTACACAAATGGAACTATGAAGAACAGCAAAAAAACAGTCTTTGTGGCCAGGTGGTCTTTATATACAGGTATTTGCTAGAGCAGGTTTTACTATAATCAGGTTAAAAAAAAAACATACAGATTTTAAAGTTTTTTTTCCCAGGGAATCATGAATTATACCTAGAATGAACCGAATTAATGAATCAAGAAAGAAAAACTAAACTCTTCCATGTCTGAGTCTTTTTTGTCCTGACAATTTGGTTTTGTCCAATATATTGCCAAGTTACAGATGTAAGAATGAATGTGTTTGATATTTTAAAGAGGGGGAAAGACAAATCAAAACAGAAAATAAACCTTCTTCGTTGAGACTGTAACTATATCTTGTCCCATTTATTTACATACTTTGCAAAACATGACATCATTGATCAGCTGGGTTGTAAATTAATCCCTTTAGTGATTCTTTTGTTGACCTTTTCTATATAATGCTGCCTAACAGCACAAGAAAATGGACCGACAATCACTAGTTGTGACTTAAGGGATAGGTCATGAATAATCCATGAAAATTCAGATTTCACAAGTCTTGGAGTTTCAATTTCTCCTGTTTTGATGTCAAAAAAGCCCTACTGAAACAGACAAACTTTCATCTGAAGAAAATATAATCCAATTTCATCCACAGGGAGATATCCTAGTATAAATAAAATAAAACACTCTTTTTTCCACAAATGTTCAGCCACTTGGCCTAAATTATCAAGCGGTTGACGACAGTAACACTGGTTTCTACATAGTTTTACATGCGTATCATGGAAAGTTTCATTGAAAAAGTACATCAATGCTTTTAAACTACATCACCAATATTCCAGTATTAATGTACATTTTCTAAGAAACTTTTAATGATGCGCATGTAAAAATATGAAGAAACCAGTGTTACATCGTCAAAAATTTTTGGAAAAGTGTTTTATCATACTTATAGTTCATCTGAACTACTGAAGGTCTATCGTTTATTTCTAGTGGACTAGTTTTATTTATCTCATCTGCTTTATTATAAAGGTCTATCGTATATTTCTAGTGGACTAGTTTTATTTATCTCATCTGCTTTGTTATTTAGAAAAAAAAGACTTCAAAGAATATTTTGATTGCTGTCCCTTATGACATTATGAAGTGTTTAAAGTGAATAGATCTGTATATTGTCCAAGTCAATTTTGCACTGCAAATGGTAGGAGCTCCACATGTACATCACAGGCGGACATAGAAAGGCTGTCTACTGTGTAAGATGTATTTAGTTTTGGGATGCAATAGATAGTCTTTCTATGTGCGCCTGTGTTTAACATAATTATGGGTATTGAAAAAAAAAGGAAATGTGAACAGAGATGAAACAATTCTTTACTTGCAGTTGCATACTGGCGACAGGTTTAATACTTTTTCTGGCATTTCAAAATTGTTACTCACAATGTGAGTGAATTACTCTGATTGTAGAGTCCTGAACATATCCCCCTGGACATTTTTCGCGGTTGACTAGTCTGATATTATTGTGTTACCGTTTACTACTATGCCCAAAAGAATTCCTTCTTAATTAAATCTCTTAAGTTTTATTTGGGGAATGGCTCAATGGTACACGGGTCACCAGGCCCAGACTGAAATGTTCATGAATAAAAGTATGATTTATGAATACAATGTACATGTACCTGAGAAAGGAATCTAATGAGGCAAACGTAAACAGTTTTGTATGAAATGGCCCACAAAGGGATTTCAGTTCACATCTCCTCACTTAAAAATGCCTTCACTGGCTTCAGTACTGCAATATTCTGCAGGCATCTGCATTCCAATTTCTATTGAAACATCAAGGTCATACTTCCCACCTGGAGATGGGAAGTATGACCTGATATTTCAATAGAAATTGCTGCATTTTCATCAATGACAGTGACAGTCACTCACTCACTGAGTTAGTCACAGTCCAAACTTGTTTTTACAGCCCTTTTGTTCAATCAAACTAGGAATTTTCGTGTGTAAAAATGAATATCTAAATAAACCAACTGTCTTGATTAACGAAATAACATACAGTTTCGATATACTCTGCAACATTGTAGTGCTCGTCTTGACATTCCATCTTTGCACCATCAGTATAAGCGGAAGTAACGGGAAAGGAGTATACCGAGCCCGAATTGACAAGAATGGTCCCTCCCTCCCCCCCTTTTTTTTTTTGCAAGTTTACCGACATGGCAACTTAAAATTTTCTTTCTAGCATTTTCTGCTTTTCCGTAATATTTTCGCGTGAAACCTGTAAACACCTGTTTAAATTCCTGAATATGAAATTACTTTCTTTTTTTGTTAAAGATAAATAAGTTAAGATTTTAGCTTGTAATTTGCTAACTATATAGTTTAGTAAGTTAATTATTACGAATTAACTAATAATATTTTTATTTTAGAGTAACCACAATTACAAATGTATTCACCAGTAAGTTCATAAAACTTTAAATTTAAAAACGAATTCATTTATTGTGCAGCTGGGTCCCTGTCATAATCATTAACGGAGACAAATTAATGTATAGATGTCTTGTTATTAAGGCGAAGAGGACATTGAATAATTTCATTTTACGCTTTTTACACCATAACAACTGAACCAGATGCATCTGGGACGACTTCAATAAAATCGCCCTACCCCCACTCAGTTATCTTTCTAGGTTGACAATGAATGGTCAACATGTTTCATTACTGAGATCTCTTATAACGACACGGTCTCAAATCGTGACGCCAAAACACCTGTCGACGTCATAGTTCTTATCCTGCCAAGACCGGGGACTTATTCACAAAGCACCCGTAAATCCGTAAACGTTGTGGTATAGTTCCGTAACACACAATTTTTCAGCCAACAAAAGATCCCAAAATTCAGCAGCCGTAATGTTTGCGAAATATCTCCGGTAAAATTAGTGATTTTAATGGCATTGTAAATAAATCTGCATAAATATTACGAAATACGTTCACAAACGTCGCGTAGACAATGCATTCAGCTTGCTTTGTAGATGAGGTCCAGTTAATTTATTAAAAAATGCTTGATTCGGCACTGAATTGATTGTATAGAAAGTTTAGAAGTGTAGATACTGATATTATGTAATTCGTTGGTCTGAAATTCTCAGTTTTGTATTTGGGGAATTACCGAATAAGGGGATGAAATTTACGACGATAACTTTTTCATGTAAAATTAAATGTTGCCGTAATTTAAAGATACACGTATTATCTAATTAACAAGAGACTGGGGTCTTCAGAACCAAAGAAGCCTATCCCCCTCTCATTGAACCCATATCCGTTAGCATGTTTAAATCGCATATCTTTCCAGAGATTGGTATAGGTGTCTTGTTTTAATTTTTGCATTTACCACCCACCCGCCGGAGTAAATACAAAAATTAAAACAGGGCCATTTTTGCATTTATCCCAAACCGAGTAGGTTCAGAAATTTATTAAAACATGACATAGGGATCGAGTCCAGCTAGAGTTGGTTTCAGCATCTGGTTTTTAAATTTCTGAATTCTAGAGGCTAAATTGTTCACGACCCTTTTTGCCCCTTACTCTAATATAGATTAGTCAGGTGAAATTATTATACAAATAAATATGATTTAAAAAAACACACACACCAACGGTTGCCAAAGTTTCTGTTTAAACAACTAGAAAATGAATGTATAAATTTTGTCTTCGTTCTTTGTGAGCACGGTGATAATTACCATGACATTCAAGACTCGGAGCTGCGTGAAAATAAATGACATCATGCGCGGAACCAGGGTTTTTTTCCAGGGGAGGGGGTCGATATTTTCCAGGGGGTCCAACATGTAAAAAGGAAAAACCTATCCCCGCGAAAATGAGAATTTAAGCATAATTGACCAATATTGGTGTATATTTTGCAAATTCCAGG
>JACSZP010021683.1:0-12662 GCA_016161895.1 Pinna nobilis
GAGAGAGAGAGAGAGAGAGAGAGAGAGAGAGAGAGAGAGATTTTTACATATTCTTTTATTTTGTCTTTTAGATACAAAGTTATGAGAATGTGCTGGTGTTTTCACCCAGAGGAGAGACCAACCTTTAACGACTTAGTCGGGGAGATCGAGGAGATGATAAATGTCCTAGAACATCAAATGAAACAGGGCCAACACAGATCAAATATAAATAGTACTTATGTAAATGTAGAAAATTGTACTGACTATCACTATGGAGACCATGCAGAGGTATCAGATAGTGCTCCAGAGACGGAGGTATTACCAAAAAAGGCAGCTGAAGCCACTAATGAGTTAGAAACAGATTTATAGTCCAGGTCAAGATACTAAAGATGTTTTCTGATTACGAGAGTTGACTGTGTACTTAGACAGATGAGTTATACATAGTGATTATCTGTGATGTACAATGTATGTTATGTGTTCATGTCCATTTGACTGGTTATAAACCAGTATACGAGTTGTGTCAGACATAAGAGGTCTATTAAATTTATTGACTGGCAAGTTTTTTAGGCGTAATTGTTTGACTGACAAGTTTTGTCAGGCACAAGGGATCCATATTGATCTTTTGGACTGACAAGTTTTGTAAGGTCTATAAGGGTTATGAATTGATTTTTTTGACTGATGAGTTTTATCAGGCATAAAGAGTCTGAATTGAATTTTTTGATTGACAAGTTTTGTCAAGTGCTATAAGGGGTCCATATTAATTTTTTGATTGACAAGTTTTGTCCAGTGCTATAAGGGGTCCATATTAATTTTTTGATTGACAAGTCTTGTCAGGTAGAGGAGCTCCCTTTTAAATTTGTTGATAAACAAATTTTGTCGAGTATAAGGGGGTTTGTATTAAATTTTTTGACTGACAAGTTTTGTCAGACATATAAGGGGTCCGTATTGAAATTTTTTACCAATAAGTTTTGTCAGGCAAAAGACTAATTGATATTGAATTTTTGACTGACGAAGTTTTGTCATTGAAATGTGGGATTTTAAGACAGGTGACCTCTCATGGCAGATTTTATTCATATGATGACTGAAAAACATGCTTTCTTAAAAGTGGTCTCTTAAGATAGATGCATGGTCTGTCAAGACAGGTGGTTAAATCTCACAACATTGGCTATTCATGACAGCTTCAACTGTTCTTTATACATTCCACGTCCTTGGGGAGCGAGTTATGAATTGAATTAGGAAAATGACTTGACATCATCATTTTATGTTAACAGTAAATATGGTATTTTTCTCCCCAGTTGGAATGGCAGCAAGTTTTGTTTGCACTGTGAATATTTATTCAAACATTGAAGAAAAGTTATATATCTTTTTGAAAATGAAAAATTAAGTAGTTTACATACATTGATTTAAAAATAGATTGGTGAAGATTATACATGTATCTATAGAAATTCTCATCATTTAGCTTATGTGTAAACAAAACTGTCTGTTAACCTGTAAAATCTATGGACCTAATTTTGGATAGGTATAGTGCTACTTTTATAATATATTTGTGATCATATTGAAAAATAACTTTGGTCACTTCCTAAATGTTATATGCTCATGCCTGTCATCCATGTATATATACACACAATATATGTATAGACCTTTAAGCACTTATGATTATAGCTTATATGATTATTATCTTGTTATACACTATCTATGTTCTGGTGCTTACATTACAATTTGTATATTTCATGTAATATATTTTAATTATATATTAGAAAGATAATTCTATAATAAACATTTTCACTGACATTCCATTACTGTAAAAATTACTGCGATTTATAAGGGAGAATTTTATTTTTGTGTATTTACATGAGAGCTCTTACTCACAAAAATAAAGATCTCTCGTTTAAAATATACAGTACTAATCTGACATGAAAGTGCACCATACAACATTTAGTATTAACTTACAAGTGAAATCATAGATTTCAGGTAATTGTATGATTTCTAACATTGCCAAAATAAAGTTCCCCCTAATTTTCTGGATTTACAGTATAAATACTTTGTTTTTTCTTTTGGAACCACATGTACAGTGGAACCTGTTTTGAGAGATCACCTCTACAGCCATAGAAATATGGTCTCTCAAGACAGGTGGTCTCATATGACAGGTTCTATTTATATGATTTATGAAAAGGATGTTTATAAATGTACACACAATTCTTATCAGTGCATTGTCCCTCAAAACAGGTGATGTCTCGAGACAGTGGTCTCTTAAGACAGGTGTCACTGTATCATTACAGCCGACTAAAATGAGACCACGCTTTTCTGGCTGAGTACTTATGACTCTTCTTAGTGTCATTTATGCAGACATCATGTTTGGATATAGAGAGGGGGGGTCAAGGGGGTCCGAACACCCCTCCTGGAAAAGTTGGACCTTCCCTGGAAAAAATTCCTGGATCTGTGCATCGACATGTATATCATGATCCATATATTCATACATATGTACAGTGTAAACTTTTTACACTAGACTGTCATGGGGGACATGGCTTTTGGCCACTTTGGACTTATTTCCAGTTTTCAGAAATATTGCCATTCAAGATTAGGATATATTATAACTACAGTAGAGTTCGTGTATAACAAAGTCAAAGGGGATAGACTTTTGACTTTGTTACAAACATCCTTCGTTTTAAGCATCACATATATAGATAAATAGTAAATCCTTTCAGGGATTGTATTCCTCTTTGTTATAGCATGGAATTTTCATTTAAGCCGACTTGTTAAAGACCAACTCTACTGTATGTACATTTATATACATGTATATAATTATATACACACAAACTGCATTATAGCTTGGGTAAAGTGACCTTTACTGTATGATTTTGAGGGCCACTGTGGCTGAGTGATTAGCACGTCCGACTTCAAATCAAAGGGTCCAGGGTTCAAATCCGCGCAGCCCTATACTGCAGTTGGTTAGTGCAGTTTGGCTTACAATTACAAGTGATTTTATCATATTTTGTGAAAAGGGCCCCTACATGTAGATCAGGGTTGGAAATAAGCATTCGCCCTTTCACCCGAGGCGAATAAAATCCTATGAAAAAACAGAAACCAACAATGTATCTTGTGTGAAATTTATTAAAATCCTTTGATATTTTGATGGTTATTGTACAATTTATATTTTTCAAATTAAATCACACAAAATAAATAGTGATGTTTGTCTACAAGTAAGTTCTCACATTTACAAATCAATGGTACAGCATCTAATAGTTCATTTAATATTTCCTGGAAAAAAAAAGACATTTGACAAAATAATTACAAATGTTATCACATCCATTTAAAGTAAAACATTCACTTACACAAAGGCTAGGCATAAACACTTGTGTGGACATAGAGTAAATGTTCAAATACGCTGAAAAAAAAACCCTCCTCATAGATCACCATTGGCAGCTTTACAAGAACACATAAATAACAAATGACATTTAAAGGAGTATTTTCACATCTTTTTCATTTCTTTATAATTTTTATTTCCTTTTTTTCTCAGATATATCTATATTTATGAAGTGAACACACACATATTCCTGAAATCATCAGGTTTATAAAATAAGTTGGCTGATTGCATTGTTGTTTAACGTCCCACTCCAGAATCTTTCACTTACATGGAGACGTCACATTGTGCCGGTAAACAGTTACAAATGTCTCCTATGCTCAGCGCTTTGGCCGTAGAGCAGAGAGGGTTCTTTAACATGATGACACCTACTGTGACACGGTAACTCAGTTTTTACCCTCTAATTCCCATTAGAAGGTGAACATACTAACCACTGAGCCGGCCCACAGTCATCAGGTTTATAACACAAGTAATATGTGCTCTGCTAAAACGATGATCCAGAAGGACCATCAGGCTATAAGTGATTCTGTGCTACATTGGATAACCAATAAGAACTTTCTGAAGACAACAAAGCTTGCCAAAGAATATAAAAACCAGTGTATCGGTAAACTTAAGCTTTCTTAAAGTAGGTCAGAGTCACTAAGTCAAAAGTCACGGCCTAAATGAGAGCCAAATTATGAGAAATCCATGTGTGAAATATCAAAGCCCAATTCCATTAAAAAAATATTGTCCAGTTCTAGGTTAAAGTTTGATCTATTGCAGAGGATATATTAGCCCTGTGGACTTTGGTAGCGACGCTAAATTTATACAAATATATCCAGGATAAGGTGAATACAAAGAAATGTCTGGATAGATATAAACAGATTACAATTATTTGATAGTTAGAAATGTGCAGTTTGCATATTACCATCATTCATACTGTGACAATTGACAAAACTTACCTAATCAAAAAAAAAAAAAAAATCAAAAAAAAAATGAATCAATATATACATTAATACTGTGATAAAAGAAAAACTGAAATTCAAATAGCTGGACTCCATTATTTGAAATTTTATTCAAAATCCCTAAAATTGCGTGATTCTGAAGAATTAAAATTTTCTATTTATAAATCATCTGCAAGGAAATGGAACTATTTAATGTACCACTTGATACCTCATAACATTTATACTAGTACTGCCAACAGTGAAGAATGGTAAGTCACTGTAATCTCTTGCTCAAATAACGTTATCACACAATATCATCTCCGTGTAACATTCCATTATTATAGAAACAAAAGTCCCTCATAATTGTAATGAGGTATCACAATGAACATAAACTAGTTCCGTTTACGTTTTATAATTTATGACATACTTATCTGTTCAGAGGCAGAAAATGTTGCGGATGCAGAGGCACTTGAATTGACTCAAAACAAATAAATCAGAACAACATACAATATTGCTTTTAACCAATGTCCCTGATGTGTGCTGTGCCACTGCCAGTGAACCCAAAACACGATGTATAATGTTATACACAATTCAACATGTCGTGAAATTAAAGAATATGCTAAAATGCCATTGAAGCAAGTGTACTCATAAACTATCTACTGCATCTACAATCACATTCATACAAAACTAAAATTAGAGACTGACAGATTCTCTACAAGGCAGTGTCATATGTACTACATGTATTCAATTCAAGGGTGAAATCTTTCGTGTGCTTTTTGATTACAACAAAAGTTTAATTTGCATATATGTGTGTTGCGACTACAATCTTAATTCTCTATGAGAAAAAAATTCAGATTTGGCCATTAATTAAATAAGAAACACTTATATATTAGGTCTGACTGGTGGTTCAGAGGCACAAGAAATAAATAGTGAAGATAATGTCATGGACTTTTGACTGTCATTTCATGAGGTATTTTTTTCACAAATATGAGACATTGAGTAGTGGTTTAATAACAGTTACCCCTTTTTATTTGAAGTTCTTTATCTGCTGAATCTCAGATACAACCATACATATTGTGTAATAGTTATAGACAGAAATAGTGAATGGACAACTTGTACATAGAAATGCACTAACAAAAATCAAATTTCAGAAATGAATTGTTAGGCTTGATTTATCTTCTTAGTACAAATGAATTACATAACCACTCTTCTGGGTGACAAAATCATTTGGTATGACATAATGTCAAAATATCTTACTTTGAAAAAAAGAAATCATGATAGAAAAAGAAGAAATCAGAAAAAGAGTAACATAGCTCATTGGACATCTATAGTTACTTTAAATCCATTTCAAGCGTGGAAATTAAAGTGACAATAAGTATGGCCATAGATATTATATTTCCTGTTCATAAATCAAGTCTATCACAAAACAGAATTCCTTCTCATGGGTCTATTTTCCTCATGTGAAATGATACTATAACTGAAATGCTGTTGCAAGTTCCTTGAAAGAAAAATAAAGAATCTAGCATTTGGGAATATGTGTAGGGTTAGAAGTCTGTATTGATATACATAATGAACCTGCTACACAGTCCAACCATCAGTGAACTCATGCAGGGTAAGTAGATCCGTGGAAATTATATATGTTGTTGACAATATTGCCTTAGTTTGTGCCTGAATGTGAAGGCATAATAAAATCAAATTTTTCTAAAAAACCATTTGAGCATCTATTGAAGTAACTATATTTATAATCATCATTTGATTAAAGTTTTAATACATTCCATTTAATGTTCTTTGATATTTTGATTCAAATAGTTCTAATAGAGAGATTTACCTCCCCTTCAGAAATACACTGAAAATGCTCAAAAACTTTTCAAATGACAAGCATAAAATTCATTATAGAAAATAAACACATCAGAAACTAGATCTCAAAGGTAGTGGTTCAACCACATAGCCATATATGTATTCTATTCTATAACTCTATGAACTTGTACCTCATAATGTAGGCTTTTACATAAAAATCAATCCCTATCATTATACAAAATACATATATACATCTCTCATAAAATAAGAAAACAAGGGTTAACCTTGGACTACAATTTAAAGATTTAACAAACATAGAATTAGTCCACACATACATTAAAACTGAGCACTCATATGACCATCACACACGTGACAGGGAGGGGGAGGGGGGGGGAGGATATCAATCATCTATATGCTGATCAACAATATCAGTCACCATTCACCATCACAGATCGCTTATCTCTATTTTTAGCACGAGACTTTGTCCGAGCTTTAAATGCAGCAGCATTGTAGTGGGTCTGAAATGAAAATTAAGGAATAAGTAAATTCTATTGCAATCACATAATTCATCAAGAGGTATGTTTAAAGAAAGGTTGGAGTGGTTTCAAAAGTGCAGGTCTTCCAACATTGACGTGCTCAGCACTCTGAACCAACAAGTAGTGTGGGATCTATAAACATCTACCTGTTACTTTGATTTTTTTACAACCCACAAGATCATTCAATTTTTGCTATTTTTTTGCTGAATGTTTCGTTAATAAGTAATTAATACCCATATTCCAACTTATATTTGTCAAGACCAAGACTCTGGTATTACAGCAAATGTTTAACCACCAGGCAACCATGATGAGGGCTTATGAAGTGCAAGGACTTTAAAAAGAAGCTTTTATTAAAAGTTATGTTTTATTTATTTAACAAAGAGCTAAGCTTGGCTCTCTTTAAAGCTGTTGTTGGTTTTATGTTGTTTAACACCCTTCTCAAGAATTTTTCACCTTAGACTTTGTGATTTCCCAATTATATGGATATGTCACTTTATGCTGGTAAAGGATAAAAAAGACCCTATACTGTCCAATGGTTTGGAATACCTCAAGGTTGTTATATGTTTCTTTTCTTTCACTATCAAGACATTCAACAAATTTTCATCTGTTCAACGTTAAATGTAAAAAGCGTTGCCAAAGTTTATGTTAAAAAGTCCCCTTATTTTCAAACAGTGAATAAGCATCAAAGACCCTGTGTTACACTCTGACAGTTTGAGGGGTATGTCTGTGCAATATCATTTTGTCTACAGAATTACATACACGTAGATAGAAGGGCAGACAGACCAACACTTACCCTTTCCCATTTACTGGCTTTAGAAGTTTTCATGTTTCCTACAGTTATTGGAGCACCGAGATCAAATATATCACGGATCACTGTGTTGTCCTGTATGAAGAAGAAAAGAGAAAGAATGATATTTAATTATGATATAGAAAACATACATGCACATAACCCTAAGTTTTGATTTACAATGAAAACTTCAGAAAGATTACAAACATGGCAGACAAAGTCCAGAAATTGTACTGCTGCCCTGTGTGGTATGTGTCTTGAGAGATCATTCCTATAGCTATGGAAATGTGGGCATTCCAGACAGGTGGTCTCTCATGTCTGGTTTTATTATAATATTACTCTTGAAAATACTTACTTTTAATTAGTCTCTCAAGGCAGACTCTACTATATTGAGTTTTGAATATTTTACTTTATCTGGTTTTCCGCTAATTTAAGGTTAGATCACAAGATGGTGGCTTAATGAGTGTATTTACATTCATCTGATTTTCAGAAGACTACACAGTGTTCTCCCCAGAAATTTTGGATAGCGCGGTGGTACTTAAGTGTATGTTAAACCTAAAAGGACGGGACACACATGTAAATTGCCCAACACAGTAGTTTAAAGCATGGTCACCCAGTAAGATGCATTGTAAATAATATTTGTTTGTAAATCAACCTTTAAATCACTCTTACTTGGTCAATAATTGCCAGATATGTAAATGAAATAGGGTGGCGATTGAGAAAAATAGAGTGGGGGTAACTCAGATAGTGTGGTGGTAGAGAAAAATAGAGTGGTGGTACCACCGCGCTATATGGACCTGGGGAGAACACTGCTACATACTTAAAAGCTTTATGCCATTCCCATATGATTAGGCCATAATACTGCAACGAAAATGGATCAGTAATATTTGTAATAAACTTGAACTATTTTGCAAGTTTTGATCCAAAATTTGCTATTCTAAAAGTTACATGTACAAAACTATATGAACACATCACAGATAGTCTAACCAGTTTAAAGAGACAACTCAAGGGAAGGAAAAACAGGGTCAGATATGACAGGTGATCTCTTAATTCAGGTGATATATAAATACAAAAAGGCAATTTTGGGCAGCATACATTTAGGTCACATAGGATAGGTAGTCTTCTTAATTCAGTAGGTTACTAAGGCAGGTTAGACTCTATTCAGTATCTCTGTAGAGGTTTGAATGCTGAAAAAAAAAATTTCGATACGAATAGAGGTCATCTACTTTTGAAATCACGAGTTCTATAGATAATCCTACCTGTAAATGCTGATTAATTCCTGACCCCAGAGCTGTACAGAAGGCGTCATACTGTCTTTTTCTGGTCCAGGAGTCAATGTAGCAAGATTCTGTGCCAAACTTAATACATATCTCTGGAGATTCACCATCCTACAACCCAAACATAGAACTCATTATCCAAAGGATCACTGTACATATACGTGCTCTCTCTCTCTCTCATTTAAAACTTGTCTTTTTTCTCTCTATTCTACAACCATAACATTTCAATCAGAACAGATCAATATATTTACAAGTTATTTAAGTCTGACCTGTGAAGAGTCATACCCTGTTTCAATGCTGATATAAGTAGTGAGGTATATTTCTATATTCAGATACTTCATGTGCTATGACAAACACCAACAAGCCAGCTGAAGATTTATTATCACAAAGACTTAAAAACAGATTTAAATACTTGGCACAAAAATATGACCTGGTCGTTTCAGACTGGGTCAGTCCTTGTTTGTTTTATTTCCCTATTGTAAATTCTCAGTATTGTTGGGAAATAATGTAAAATACAATGTAACTGTTATTGGTGTGACATTTTAATATTTGTGATAAACCACTTAGGAACCTTTCTCTCAAATGTTAATGCTACAGAAATGTCCTTAAGGGCTAATGGGCAGTGAAGGGTCTTTACCAACATCCCTTATGATCTACTGTAATATTAGGCCTCAGTTTTTCAGGTCCCATTTTAGTAACTCCACACTTTCACAACAAATACCAAGTACTTGGTGAAGGAAAATAGGTTTGTCGCACTTTAGAATCAGAATGGAGACATTGTCCAAACAAAGTGAATGTTGACACCACTAGACAGACCTCCATGGCCATAAAATACAATACAAAGTTATGAACGAGCAGGGATTATAAGCAACAATATAGGTATATGTATACCTCTACTGCTTTTAAGACATCTCTGAAGCTAGATCTCTGTTGTCGACGGTCTTTCTTGGCTCTATACTTGTGGGAATCAGTGGCTAGATTCTTCAGAGTTTCACAAAGAGTATAAATATCATCCCCTTCATATTCCTAAAATTGACATTTTTTTCATTTCAATCTAAATAAGAAATAATATACACAAAATACTGAAAGATACCACTTTTTAATAACTGGTCATATTAATAAGTAAACAACAGCATCTCCTCTGAAGATCACATTGACTTGACAATCTTTTGATTATTGTGTGGCAATTCATTTTCATTAAGGAGAGAACATAATTGAGGAAGGACAAACAGCTCCCTGCAAATACACTGACAAAAATTTCACATATAGCTGTATGTTATATATATTATTTGGTGATAGAGACCATGGTACGTATATTAGGCAGATATCGAGCAAAAGCTCTGAGTAATTAAATGACAAACAGACCTGGAAAAACTTCCATGGGGGAGATACAAAATTTACAAAATTATCAAAATTTTACACAAGAAACAGGGAGTCTTCCTATTCACGGGGATGATGATATTTGTGTTGATTACTGTAATTATATGGACATACCTCATCTTCTTCTCTGGCAAGTTCATACATAAGAGCTATGGTTTCACCAGCTGCAATCCTTAAGTCTACATCACTACTGTGTAGCAGGTCAGGTAATTTTGAATTATGACTGCAACAGAAAATGAAATAAAGAAGATAGGTAATCTCATAAGTATCTACCCCAGTGGAGTTTTCACCTTCAAACTGTAAAGTCATGGGTTTAAACCTTGGTGGAACCAACTAGTTTTCTTGTCATACAGATGACAGTAAAAACCAAGGTCCATATCACAGTAGGTATCTATACTTTGGTGACCCTTCACTGCACAACTGCTAACAGTGCTTTAGTGTAGGCTAAAATTTGAAGCCCTTCACAAGCATTTGGTGACATGTCGAACATGGAGTCAAACGTTAGAAAAACAAAACATGAAAGACAGGTGAGGACTTTAGACTCAAAGTGGATTTACTGAACGTCTTAATCAGATGTGAAGTCTAGTGATTAATGATACCAACAAGGGTTTTCTCTCACTATTTTGGGAACATGACCCATGGCATTGGAATTGGAAATATTACAAAACAATTGGATTTTGCATGTATTATGAAATCTGAGCCACTTGTAAATGTCAAAATAGACCCTTATTAATCATTTATTATAGTTAAGATGAAGACTACAAGACCAATATAACAGCAATCTAAATTTTTACTGTTTGGCAACACATTGCTTGAATTTTATTTTCATCTTCATAATTGGAAATCTGTGGCTGGAAATTAGGAAAACTGATATGATTTGCTTTTGGGAATTGAGCCCAATATAGGTTGTAAATCTGGAAGGAAAAAAAGCCATTCCAACAGTGTTACACAAAAGGCATATAGTAGCATGCTGACAAGACTTACCTTTCTACATATTTGGAGACCATGAATGGTGGGGATATGGACAATAATAAACTCCAGCTGGACAAAGCACTGGCATGTAGTCTACATGTCTCTGGGTTATGACTTGGAATAGATTTATCTCCCTTTCTGAAGGAGGCTTTGAACACAGTTTCTAAAGCTTCTAATACTTTGATAATTATCTGAAAAGAAAGTAAAACTTTTACTACTCACATGGTTAAAAGCTGTGTTTCAGAAAAAGAAATCTGTCAAAATGTCATACAATTCAAATCTTTGAATTATGTAAAAGTATTTAGTCCGAATTAGTGAGTAATGGAATAAAAATTACTTATACTGTAGAACTCCTTCACTTCCCTAATGTTCATTGTTTTATCGCAAGAATCAGATATCTCATTTTATTGTCTGAAACCATGTAATACAGACGCCTTTAATACAATACAACAAAAAACTATTAAACAGGAAATTAGCCAAAAATGAATTTTGTAAGCCAATTCTGAATAAAAAAAATCAATACATAACTGGCTAGCTACAAGGTGAGCCCTGTTTTTTGTGAGATTAAGATGGAAATATATTTACCTCGATATCATTACAGGCTACAAATGAACAAATGGCTAAAGCTGCTGCACACTGAAAAACACAAAATCAAATCACAAGTTAGAAAACTGTATTTTAACAATATGATTAAGCCACTGATTACTAACCTTACACTGATAAAGCAATAGTGTTTTTGGCATCAGAATTTTTTTTTTTAAATATCACATAGGCAATAATAACTCTGCTAAAAGTAAGTCAACAGGATCAAAACTTAAACAAGATAAGTTGCTGATTGATATTCACCTATACATTGTATAAATAAAATATAAATTTCAATATCTGCGATATGACCACAAAAGAAAACCATCAAAATGTTAGTAACCATCAGAGTTCACTTCACATCAGGTGTTTCAGTACAGGTCTGTGAAGATTATCATCATTTGAATTACTTCCTGTGTTAATTTTGCTAATTCAACTTCAGTGAAAACATCAGACATATATGCAACCAATAAGCAAAATGACTTAACCACTGATTACTAAACTTACACTGATAAAGCTATAGTACTTAGGCATCAGAACATTTATTTTTAACTATCACATGGGCCATAACTCTGTTAAAAGTAAGTCAACTGGATCAAAACCTAAACTGGATAAGTAACCTACCGGTATTCAGATATACAACTATATATCCTAGGGTTACCTATTTTGACGGATATATTTTCAGAGATACAAATGCACGTGGCGACTTTGAGATTTAGGATATTTATTGTCAACTCGTGTCCATCTATTACGATTTTTGCTCTTTTCCGGTCATTTTTCTGTTTTTAAGGTAACTGGGATAGCTATTTTGAAATGATGTTGCATTCCTTACATCTGTCAAAACCTGTAGCTTCATGATATAAAATATAAATTTCAATATCTGAGATATGACCACAAAAGAAAACCATCAAAATGTTAGTAATTATCAGAGTTCACTTCACATCAGGTGTTTCAGTACAGGTCTGTGAAGATTATCATCATTTGAATTACTTCCTGTGTTGATTTTGCTAATACAACTTCAACGTAAAACAAGTGCTAATTGAAACGGGGGCCGTTTCAGGATGTCCC
>JACSZP010021688.1:0-30511 GCA_016161895.1 Pinna nobilis
TTTTTAAAGATATTTCCCCATATCAATCTATGTTAAACTTTGGACCCCTGTTATGGCCCTATCTTGACCCTGACGGCTACCATTTGAACAAACTTGAATCTACACTTTACAATGATGCGTTCGTATCAACTTGATAAATTGTACACCTGCTGTTTTTGAGAAGAACATTTTAACATATATGATTTTATATTATAAAAATGTGAACAGAAAAACTCACTTGAGCCTTTGGCTTAGGAGAGCTAGCAAAGCCAACATATCTCTATTTCCTGGATTCTAAGTTTTACTGAGCAGTACTTTTATGTCCAAAGGATATGTATTCATGTAGTTTACCGATGTATTTATTTCAAGCTTACGCACATTAATTTTTTCTGTTCCTTTTACTTTCATTTGGTTCCTTTTGGTTAATCAGCTGTATATTATCGGGCATTTTAGCCATAGAATAACAGGAAGAAGGCAATGTCTGTATACCCATGGTTGTCCGATTAAGTAAAAATTAAAACGATGGAGGAGGTTTTAGGCCAAGTGTTTCCCAATATGATCTGCCATGAAACGTTAAACCATGTTAACCTCAGAACAAAATATCAATTGTACAGGTGAACAAAGAAATTACCTTCACCATCATCATCATCATCATTTTGTCTTGATGGCCCAGCTGACCTAAAGAAATACATAAATTATGTGTCCATCATAATGAAATATTATCTCTGAGGAACAAAATATGACAACCCAATCACACCTCCAAAAGCAGAGAACGCATAATGATTTATCAAACATATGGTCTATATTGATAATATGTAACATATTCGAGGTCTTAGATTAAACGTATGCGGAATTATAAATTATCGTCGGTAAAAATTTAAAAAAAAAAACTTTTTTTATTTTCAAAGGGGAAGAAAGTAGTCAAAAACTAGCTACAGTTTAATAATTTTAAGAGACCGTCTAACCGAGATGTATTTTTATAACTTGAGTATGAGAGAAGGATACACATGTAGACAATATATAAATCAAAAGTGTGATTCAATATAAGGCTGTAAGACAGAGTAGAGAAGTTGAACTTATCTAACTATCTGTTCACAGTTAACAGTACCAGTACAGGTGAACTACATTTATAACATATACATACTTATGGATATCCCGAGCTGTTATACTCTTTACATCACAGAGCATAATCTGACCTTATGAATCTCAAAACTGTAGTTTTCTAAATGCATGCTTTACCTATCTAAACTGAAGATGTAGTAAACAAAATATGATTTCTTCATGCTAATTTCTATATAACCAATCCATAAATACTTACATTTCTTTGCTATTCAGTATGCCTTTAGAATCTGTAAAGAAATAGAAAACTTAATTGCTCATGTAAAATTACACTAAACACGCAAAGAAAAAGAGACATTTACTACATTCCTGTATATGAGTGACAATAGGTAGAATAAACTACAAATACTTAGCAATACTTAAAATTAAGTAAATTGAATATTATTCAGTTTATTTTTTTTATTATGTTTGTAAACACTAGGGGATTATTTTTAGATATATAAATGATTAAATGTTTCTATACCGTTCTCTTGTGCTTTGTTACGTCTCCGTTTCAGGATGACAACTAAAACAGCAATTATCACTAGTAAAGCTGCCCCTCCTCCTGCTGCCCCTCCTACAAGTCCTCCGTTCAGTGAGGACTGTGTAGATGTCGAAGGTTCTGTAAAGAGATTTGGCTGTTACATTTTCATATTGTTATTTTAAAATATGATTACTCTCTCCGATCTGATGCTGTTTAGTGTTTTCTTTACATACAAAGCCTTTCTATTGGTATACAGAGATTGACTTATGATTGTAAGTGATCGTAGATATGCAAAAATTCTTTTTTATTTCTTCACGTTCTACTAAATTCTAGAAGAAGACATTTCCTGTTTGTATTAGAATTTATTTTAGATTTAGTTGATTAATTTTAGAATTTAAACAATCTCAGTAATTCTGGAGTGTTGTATAACACTGTTCATGAGATATAGAGAGCCACCGAAAAAAACTGAAATAAATGGTACATGTACTTAGAATAAAAGCACTGACCCGGGGGAATACCTAAAACCAGTTTCTTCAGACCATCTATCAAGAGAGTTTTCCTAAGCGAGGAAATTGCTAATGCATCTGCGTATTCAAAGACATATCTCAAACTTTAGAAGTAAACATTGAAGTTAAAAACAATTCAATATGGATAAATAAAATGCCATGATAAATCTAGATACAACTGACTTGACTTCCTTTTAACTACTTTAGGCACATAATTGACAAAAAAAGTTTTTCATTCAGGCAATGCAATTTTGATACGATGTACATTTTCGCTTTCCTGTCGATAAGGCTTTTCTAGTGTGAAGTATTTTGATACAATATACATACGACGCCTTCAATATAAATACACAAACATTCAAATAGGGCTAAAAGGGATATTTGAAGACACCAAGAGGGTATTGAAATTCAAAAATCGACAAACATAACAAATCCATGAACAAAACAAAATGAGAAAATATTACAAACAGAAATCCACACAACAGCACATATAACTACTAATAAAGTAATAATGAGACGGATTGCTTATCAGGTACCTCTTAATGTCCTCTCTTCCAAAGTCGTGTAACCTGTGCTGTTTCCCTTTTCATTGAATGAATACAAGATGAATTCATAATTAGTATCGGACCTCAGATTTTTTACTTCTTCTCTGATGGTGATGTCCATTGTTGTGTCGACAATTTTTTTTACATTGTATTCCGCGGCTGTTTCCTCTTTGTACAATATCACAAATGTTTGGGGATGTCCACCATCGGACCCTTTGGTCCATGTTAGGAAAACACTGGTCTCTTTTTTGTCCAATAGCTTGAATTCTGACGGAGTGTCCGGAGGGCCTACAAATTGAAAAAAAAGACAAGAAAATAGTAACCATCCTAGTCTCCCTATGGTTCACTTTATCATAGGTAGGTATGTGCAACACTATGACATGAATTCAAGTCTAATAGATACCGTCGAACAAAACAAAGTATTATATAACTGATGAAAAATTTCATTTAACGTACCTTGGCACCTGATGCAGTAGTACATGGTATTTTGTTATTGAAGAAACTTACCTGAACGTATGAGAGCAATTTTCACCTCTGCACTATCTGTATGGCCACTTTTGATTTTAAGGGTGTAGTTCCCTTCATAATAATCCTTAAACGTACGTATGGTCATGTTGGCAGATTGTCCTCTTAGTGTGACATTTACGCCGTGGAGTGTTTGTTGTACATCAGCATCATTTAATGACAAAGATATGTTGGCAGATTCCTCCAGTGTTTCATTTGATGTTTCACTGTTCTTAGTCCACTCCACGTTACTCTCAGTTGCTAGTGGGTTGATATAAAATGGAATGCTTATGGCAGCTGGTGTGTCAATATCAGATCTCACTGTATAACGCATCTTTTCAAATTTGGCAGAAGCTGCAATAGAAGAATAGCTGGTTATGTAGTGTCTTAACTTTGGATTTATTACAATGTTGATGGAAAAGGCAAGCTAAGACGAGCCAGTGTACACTAAAGTCGTATTTTTTAGATTTCAAATTTTGATATATGGAATATTGTGAAAGAATCAAAGTCATCCAATGAATTGCTAACAAATTGTTACAAGCTAAGGGAAAATGTAAATGGCCAGAGAGGTTTTAACTCAAACTACCCGCAAACCAAGTGGGTGCTGAAACAACAACTGAGCTGTTTGATCCGACATTACTTGTATCCGGTAAATCGTTCAAAGAGTACAATCTAAAATATTGAATTAAGGAATCAAGAAATCAATTTTTAATGTCTGTAACATGTTTACCTACATTTATACACTTACTTATAACATTGAGATAGGCCGCGTCTGTTTGGATCTTCTGATTACTTCTATCAGGTATTCCATTACTAGCCAGACAAGTATAGGTCCCAATATCCTGATATGACACTCTGGGTATGATCCATGTCATATTACCGGGAGAGGACACTAAAAAGCTGGTTATATTTCTTATCGAAGTGGATCCTATCTTCTGCTCAAGAGGCCCAAATGTTGCATTATTAGGGTCTCCTGTGGCTGTACAGCTGATTATGTGATTTTCGGTGTTTTCTGTTGTATTTTGTAAAAGAATTGAAATCGTTGGAGGAACTGCAAAAGATGCAATTGAATTTTTACATGTCTTGAGAAAGTTTCCGAAACCTAATCGCCCTCAGCAGCTTCTGGTTCATAGGCAATTTGGGTAAGAAAAATAAAAATAATAATATAAAAAACATTAAAATTGAAAAATTAATTAAATTGAAAAATAATTTAAAAATCATTATTATACTACTACTAAAAATAATAAAATTGATGAATAATAATAATGATAATAATAATAGTAATAATAATAATAATAAAAATAATGAAAATAATAATAATAATAATAATAATAATAATAATGTACTACAAGCAAAGCAGCTCATTTATTTCACTGTAAATGCACACGTAAAACGGAGTAGTCTACTATAGGTTATGTGATTAAGGCTATTATAATGGATCTTAGAAAGAGCCAATATAAGTGCCTTATGCAATACTGTAAATCCAGTTATATTCGCGAGAATTTTATTTTCGCGTAATTACGCGAGGGCGCTTACTCGCGAAAATAAAGTTCTCGTTAAATATACTAACATGATATGAACACATACTATACAACATAGCTGACTATACTTAACATGAACACGCGCGAAAATATAGTGGCGCGAATAATTACATAACAATCTATTCGCTAAAATAAAGATCCGCGAAAATTTCTGGATCTACAGTAATAGTTTTCGTTAACAACAGGAAAAATGTAGTTCCAATATACATCAGAAATAAATAAGGTCCTCTTGAGGCCCTGGCAGAGTGAATCATTATCAATTGTATGCTATTTCCCTATTCCATTTCTTCTCTTAGACACCATTTTGCAAGCATATTCTTAGTTTTTTGGTAGTAAAAGGAAGGTTGTACAAATGAATTAAAAATAGGAAAGTTAATTTGATTAGTGTTATTCATTTCCAGCGATACTATGAATGTAAATGTAATGAACAGGCATATTGCATCGTTGTACAGTTCAGTGAATATGCATTTCACAGTATAGTTTATTTATTTGCCCTTTGCAACTACAGTAGAAGACGTTTCTTTTATTCATGCTATTTTTTTTACTTCCACGTAATCGAGTTGGTGTCTTTTATCCGTATTTAACCTTTTGTCGATTATTATATATAGTTAAAACGTTAAATAATTCTGTAGGGTACAGAAAAGAGTCCACGAAAAAATATTTTCTCTATAGTTTTGCGATATTTTTCAAAAGAAGAAATAGGTACGGTGATACACGATCATCAACACAATTACTTTCAGTTCGCCTTAACATAGAATTTAAATCGGTGAAAACTGTTTGTGTAACAATGTTCTTAACATGCCATTGACCTTATGAACATCAATATAGTTTTGTTAATGAATATATACACAGCCATACAAACAGAAAGATATACCTAAATCATATGCCCCGAATATAGATTACGGTAGCATTGGGAAATGTTCAAGTGACGTGAAGTGAAGTACCGTTTGATGTCCTAAGTATGTGTGATAAAAGGGTAAGAACTGTTTCAAACAGACTGAATTACCCACTTGTAACATTTTCGGTGCTTTGAAAAATGTTCTAAGAAGCAAGCAGTACGTCTTGAAATTTACAATATTTGATAATCTAAGGGAAGATTCGTACATGTATATGTACATTACCTATACGACAAAGCATGCATATGAGAGAATTTAGTATTTTAGTGATTAATCAGTCTCGTCTTATGAATGAGGCAGTAATATTCTAGTTATCATTTCCCAAAATGTGACAGTATTTTACTTATCATTCATGCTCAAAATGACGCGTTAAAATTTATGCAAGAAGTCGTTCACCAACATTTACTGATACCTCGATCTAAGTTAAGGTCGCAAGTGAGCCCTGGGAAAAAGTAAAAACAAAATAGACCAGAACTTACAGAATATTCTAAGATACACTGTTTCATTGCTTGGATGAAGTTTATTACTTCCAGTGGATGACGATCTAGCTACACACATGTATTCCCCAGTTGCCATTCTGCTTACATTTACAATGTTGTAATTTGACGATGAGACCGTACTTGTCGTTACTGGTTTGGAGCCTCTATACCATGTCACATTTGGCGCCGGGTTCCCAGTTGCCGAACAATTTAATATTGCAGTATTCCCTTCAATTACTTCCACGGGTCCTTTTTCTATCGTGACAAGAGGGTCATCTGCAAGTGAAACGTAAAACACAGGAATACCGTATCGTAGGCATCTGGAGTCACAGAAATGACTAAATCGTTCCTATGTTTACAAAACTTCAACAAATATCGCACAAGTATTTAAGAAATCGAAGCCTAATATATTCTAATTTAGCATTATAAAACTATCTCGTTCACTTTTTCTAATGTTTAATGTTAAACAAATTTACCACAATGAAATGTAAAATTATTTATGCTTCACAACATACTTATTGTACCTAATCAAAGGTAACTCACAACGACAATATTTTCTACCAACGTCTGCTAACTTCACTTTTGTATTTATAGATGTTTTGTTAAACAATATATGTGGTCCCAATCGCTGTCGGGTATAAAACAAAACTTAGTACATCACTGGTTTGATATAATATCACAATTGTCAGCGTATCCTTAAGTAACGAACTTAAATTCATTTCTGGGCGATTTTTCTTTTTTTAAAAGATAATACCATGGGTACCATTGAGAAACAAGCAATGATTAAAATACATGCTCAAACATAAAAGAGATCAGTTACACAACGAACATGTTATATATAATACATACACTCCACCTCTAGTGTTGTAAAATTTGATGTCAATTTAACAGTCTGTTGCAGTGTGAAGTTGTTGCTGACTTGACAGCTCAGTCGGCGTCCATTATCAGTTAAGTTCAGAGGGTTTATCTCATATGTTTGTGATGTAATTGGTAACACAGATCCTCCCTCTTTCCAGATATACGTTGTAGCCGCTGGATTTCCCGGGTTTGTGTTACAAGTAAGACTGTATGTTCCACTCGCTTTCCAAGGAAATGGAGAGCTAGTGGTGATGATAGGAACACTTGGTGGATCTGCGTATTAAATAACAGATAATTTCAAAAGATACACTATCTAAAACGTGGTAAAATGAAATTAAAAATCAATCTGACTCGAGAAATGTTAGAGGAGTTTGGAGGACAAATCATATACCTTACTGAGATTTAAAATTAGTTCAAATCAATGTAGATCCAATGCAAGTATTTTTAGTTTGCGAAAAATGATTTGATGGGTTATTAAACTCTTAAACAATATATTAAAAATAATTTAAATGAAAACGATTTATGTACAAAAAACTCACAATAAACAACAACTGAGACACTCTTGCTTTGCGTGAAGCCATTGAGATGGGTTGATACACAGTTACACATTTGCCCATTCAGGGTCCTGTTATTTGTTAAGTCTACCCGTCTTATGGCTTCTATAGCTGTATCTCCATTTATTCCTTGTTGTGATCCACAAGAAAACGTCATATTGGCCACTGGGTTACCTCCAGGTTGTGTGCAAATTATTCTTATCATAGGTGGGTTGTTCTCATACAGCACTTGCCCACTCGTGTATCCTGTTATCTGTAGCTCTTCATTGTCTGCAGGCGGAACTGCAAATAGAAATTAAAAACCATCAGATATATGACTATTGAGAGATATACTTATACCTTACATAGATAAATGAACATAATTTGTAATGTAGTTACTGTTAGTATGGGTATGATATTACATTGTTGTATAATGCCGCCCTCAAGAATATTTCACTCATACGGAGACGTCACCGTGTGCCGGTGAAAGGCTACAAATTTTGCCTATGCTCGGCACTGCTGACTGAAGTTCAGGGAGGGTTCTTTAACGTGCCAACACCTACTGTGACACGGGACCTCGGTTTTTATTGTCTCATCCGAAAGACAGGAACGGCCAACCGCGGAGTGGCGCTACTCGGCTCGAACTCAGATCTTTCGATACGCAATCGAACATGCTAACCACTCGGTCACAGAGGCCCCATTTACTGTTATAATGTGTATCTAAAATAAAAAATTGAGAAGACGAATATTATTTGTAACCTAATAATATCGAGCTAGACCTTTTACCGATACGATGCAATATCATTATATATTAGCTTTTCATTTCATACTATGCATATAATGCCTTTAGCCTACATTGGTCCCCTTAGGTATTTGAGTTTTTTTCTGTGCCTTTACAATTAATATAATTTGGAACGACCGTAGTAAAAGAAATGTTGGACAGGCATTAATACGATAATGTACTTATAAGCTAATCATACAACACAAAAAAGATTGACCTTTCAGTGAGTGTAAGATGTGTCAATTTCATGTGTATCAACTATACATACATCTGACGTTAAGTGTAGTTGAATCACTAAGGTTTGCTTGATTCCCACTGTTCCACGCCACACATCCTACTGACATCTGGTGTTCTGCCCTGGTTACATTAAGAGTCAGAGTTCTCGTGTTTGGTCCAGTCGCCTGTGACGTCACATCAGAAGAACCGATGTACCACAGTATTGTAGGAGGAGGGTTAGCGCTGTTGGTAGTACACGTGAAGGTTACCATTTGACCTTCGTCTACACCTAATGTTGATCCACTGCCGGGAGATATGGAAACATTTGTAACAGGAACTGAAAATTTAAAAAAAAAAAATCAGATCTGTTAGTTTTCTAATAGTAAGCAAAACATTTAATAAATTCATGCATATCAATGTTTGGATATGTGCATGTAAAATTATCATATCACTTAAATCTTTTGGTTTGTTGCATTATTGTTCAACTTCCATCTCAATAATCCTTTACTTGTAATGAAACGTCCCGTGTGCCGCTAAAGGACGACAAACTTTGCCTATACTCGGCACCCATGACCGGAGGGCAACAGGGAGGGATCTTAAAGAGACTCACTATCGGCTTTTATAAGGGGTTGATGAATCTCAAGTCTATGAGTTTTATATGTCGTTGTCTGTATTACAGTTAATGACATGAGGCTGCATATTTTATTATTATTATTATTATTATTAGTAGTATTATTATTATTTTTTTTTTTACTTATTTATTTATTTACTTATTTATTCATTAATTCATTTATTTATTTATTTATCTATTTATTTATTTATTTATTTCCGAATGTCGCCTTCGTGTCTTCAAATCTATTTTAATTTCAAGATATAAATACTGAAGACTTTTGGTATTTGAAAACGGCTTTCGATACTTACCTATTATGACATGGTCTGGAGATATGACGGGAACATTGTCCGGTTTCATTTATGTGTAAAATACATAATTTAAGGATTGTTAACAGTTTCCTCTTATCATCTTCGATACCGCAGACATGTCTTTCCCAGTTTATCTTGAAAAGTATACATCACCTTTCCGGGACAGTTTAGGGTCTTCTAGAGGGGTCATACAAATATCAATTGCATTACTGTACGCGATGTAAGTAAAATGTAAACCTCAATTTTTTTTTCTGTCTTTTAATGGAAGTTGAATGGACCTAGCCTTTTATATAGTCAATATTAAAAATTTATCAAACGGAGGGATATACAAATGAAATTAAATGAATTAAATTGAAAATTGAAAGATATCTTAAATTGAATGACAATGAAATTTCGGAAGTGGGTGAGATCAAGTGTCTAGGAAGAGTCAGGAAGAATAAGGTGACCTGACAATGACATACTTAAAAACTTTTATTACAACATTGAAATTCTCCTGGATTAAGAAAATAGGTGTCATACACAAATGAATTTTAATTAATTACTTGTATTTCTATTTACATTTGTAAGGAGTAAGGTGTGTCGATGTATAACTTTGGAGATATCTTTATCAATAGATCTATCTCTGAATGTAGGAAATAGTTTTTAAAGAATGTATTTCAGTAATTGCTATTAATGAAGAGGAAACAATGCATAATGAATGTATGAAAAGGGAATACCTGTTGCAGGCTTTTAGATGAAAATCGTAATCTGCCTTTAAAAGCTAAAAAAAGTTTTGAACTATCAATATTTTCATTATGCAGCATGTAAGCATGTACATGTAAGTTCAGTATATTATCAATTTCAGTACGATTATTTGAAGATCAAGGTATAAAGTCTCCCATGCTATTACAATACATAGTCATATACAGTCAGTATACAATATACAATACATACAATATATCAATAAGATCATTAACTTACCAACTATGTCAAGTTCCATAAATTTACTTCCTTTCAATTCAGTGTAGACATCTTTACATCTCCAAGTAGACCCTCGTAACGTCTCTGTCAGACTAGATCCAGGTATTGTTAGTGTATATATCAATGGTGACTTTTGACAACTGTATGTGTATGGGTATGATTCATTTCTATTATAAAGGGCACAGGTTCCATTTTCGTGAACTGAAACCTGAACTATTGATTGACCGTCTTGGACCCAATCTATCGCAGGATTTTCTGGAGTAGCGTGACATGTCCAAGAAAATTGACTATTGAGAACTGCACTCACAGATGATCCTGTCAGATTAAATGGAGCTGAAATAATAAACAAAATAAAAGAAAATAGATTTGTAGTCACAGTTATCATTATTATAGTAGCTTTAATATGATTCTAGTAGATGAAATTAGAACCAGAAACAAAATCAGAGAGGCAAGTGAGGTGTAAAAATTATATGAGTCAATGCATGGAAAAGGGACCTTATGATGATTTTTATCGACACTTACTTTAACTGTTACTTCCAAATTAACTTTATCACAGTGTAACTTCAAAGAAATCTGAGAACTTTTCCTCATCAAAACACTTCTCTGAAGGCTGCGTAATGACATATCCAATGGCTTTTCAATGGCTTCATCATAAGAAAATAAACTCAGACCAAGTTGTTTTATTCAATCAGACCTAAACACAAATATTTTAGGAAAAAAGAAATATAATAAAGAACCCTGAGATCCTAGGCAAACTTAGCATGCCTTATGCCGGCACTGTGTAACACTATATATCTGAGAATACTGCTGGACATATGCAAGTGACATATTTTTAACGTTAATGGTATTTATATTATCATTTAAGTTGATGTCGTACTAACAAGAATTAGTGGCGTAGCAAAATATAGAACTAGGATTTGAATGGGCAAAAATCGTGAAAATACATTTCCGTAGTTTAATGTAATTCTCTTTTGCACCATGCTAAAGAAATGTTATTGAAATTCTTATGTTTATAAACCCACTGCAATTCCCTTCATTGCAAACTAAAGTTAACGAGTATGTTCAATTTTCAGTGAACTCACAGTGTGGTGCGTGAACCAAAGCAATCCGCTTTATTCTAAGTTGACGGATGTATACAAACTATTGGAGAAAACCATTCTATTGATATTAAAGGATTTATATCACAAGTTTCTGAAATTTCAACATAAAAAGTGATCAATTAAATGTAAAATGTAAATACATCTCTTTGGTCTTTAACCAGTGTAAAATATTAGTACAAAAATACCATTCCCAACCAGAAATGCCGGGGTTATTGTCAGTGACCAGTCAGCCAGTCAGTCCAGGCTCCGTCATTTTGTTCGTCTGCTAGCTATGTTACAGTACGACATTCTCATTTGGGGGTTTTGCGTAAATATTTACAATGCCAACAGCCAAGGAGCTATATTTCAGTGTGACTTCGGTGATCAGATAATACTGCGGCCTTCTTTTTAGTTACTAACTCGAGATTGCTGATATAAAACTAGTCTTTATCACATGAATTATGGAATTTTAACGGATTGCAAATAAATAGAAAAATGAGATCACAAGCATGCGTAGAAACATTCTTTGGGAAGCACGTCATGCCTAACCGTGTCTACCTAAGAACGCTTGTGTTCATACTCCAATCAACCACAATAAATGCCAAACAATCCTTATATTTACATATGATGAGAAGAATGCTTTGGCATAGAGATTTCTAGGCAGTCCTAAGGAAATCTTTGAAGGTTCCTTAAAGACGTTTGCCGCTCTTTGGTGGCTGTAAAGGGTTGGCAAATTTGCCCAAAGAATATGCTGTTAAATCTCTTCAAAGCCGGAATGTGTGTTCGATTGTTGATTATAACTTTGTTTAACGCCTCACTTAAGAATCTTTCACTTATATGGAAATGTCATTTTGTGCCAGTGAAGGACGACAACGTTCGCCTATACGGGGCACTTATGGCCATAAAGCAGAAGAGCGTTCTTTAACCTATCGACACCTACTGTGACACGGTACCTCGGTTTTTTTACAGTCTTATCCGAAAGACAGGGACGACCAGCTGCAGCGTTGCTTGGACGTGAAACCCTGTGCTATCAAGATAAGAAGTCGAACACGCTAACTACAAGACTATGACGGACATAAGAATGGTACTTAGTCACGAATAGGGCTATATTACTGTGTCCGTAGTTCTGTTGTCTGTAGAGTTTCCCTTGTTTTACCCTGGTAGCTTAACTGTTTATACCCTTGTATGTTTTACTCTGGTAGCTTACCTTTTTACACTTCTCTTAGTGTTTGGATAGGATGACAATTTCATGGATTTGAATATAAATGCGAATCTGTTGCTTTGAATTAGAGATTGAATTCAATATTCACGTCAATAAGAGTGGATGAAACGATGGAGAACATGGCAACAATTAATTAATTAGGCTTGATAAATGAGTTAGTGAATTTTAAAGATCATCACCAATCGACTTCATCTCAATCACATTGATGAACTGTAACCGATCCGGGACCTTCATGGCGTTCGATTTGGCAGTTCAGGTCTTCTATTACAATTTCGGAATAAGAAGAGAAATATATAAATTCCAATTGCCGAGCCACTTATTTGTAAATGATTCGTCATGGAACATAACGTCGTTTAAGTTAAAAGGAATTTTAGTTTCCCCATTGTAATAATTCTATTCACCACCAGATTGAGTATAACTCTCAATTTTTAAGATCTAAAGAATGTGTTCCCTTTCAGTATTTTCTTAATGGAGGGTTGCTGCTGACAAGGATGCTTCTTAACCTTCTTAAGGGTAAAGTTTTAGTAATTACTTTGAAAGTTTTACGGTCGCTATCGTGACCTGATCGCCCATTTCTAAATATGGATGTTAAAGATGATGAGGGATATGTTTCCCTTGTTATACATCTAATCTCATCCTTTTTTCCTCGGTTTATGACTACTTCCGGATGCGACTTGTTCCCAGAATCGAAACATAAGTGACACGATAGTTTTGCACGTGGGACTGGCGTTGTTTACCATTCCGTAGCATCTGGACTCACCAACGTTTTTGTACGGATTTTGCTACGCTATATTTTATTTTGTGTGTTGTTATGTGGATTAGAATTTGTTTTAATGTTTCCTGGTTTTGTCTGGCCTTCGATATTTTAATTTTGAAAACACCTTGGTATATATCAAACTGTTTTATACATATGCTAGAATCAGCACCAGAAACCAACCAGGTGGAAGGGAGTTTCATTGCCCTACTCATTAGACTTTATTTATTTCCTATCAACTGGGAAGGCATTCTCCGCCATGACACCTGATCTGTTCTCTGGTTATACAGAAGTCCACATTTTTCCAATTATCTGGTGATTGATACCTTGGCATCTGTGGATTTTATATATTTTAAAAATTAGAGGACTTTCGGTTACAATGTCAAAAAAAGAGAAGCGCGTCCCTATCATTCAAGATAACGTATGTGCAATGTGACAATAAAAACTAAGGGCGTGTTATTCGTAGTACCTTATGTAGTATTCATGTTTTAATATCTTCACACAATATTCTTATCATTGACATTTTACCTTTTCTTTTGAGTCAGTATGAATTTATATCATCGGATTTTTGTTATGAGTAATTTTGAATTTTCTTAAAAGCAACATCGACAATATTGTGAAAAGATCTGGACAGTCAGTGCTACGAATTTGTGGTATTATAAAATTCATAAGAAGATGGACCCCATGTGTCTCGACTTATTATGATGTAAGAGAAGTTTTATCCACTTCCCAACTCTTCAATGACATTTTCCTCCAGTTTTAAAATAAGCCTGCATTGCTCAACTTAGCTGACCTAACCAAAATCAAATATTACAGGGGACATAAAATACTTTCTTGCTATGAAATTTCATTAAATTTCCTATAATAGTTTTGAAGATAAAAATGATGATAAGGAAAAAATACTCTCTCTCTCCCTCTCTCTCTCTCTCTGTTTTTAAAGAAATCTTTATAACTTCAAAAGTCTAAGTGTCAGTAAAATTATACCAAGAATGCATTTCTATATCTAATTACAGATTAAGTACGTCGAAATAACGCATCATATTGAATAAAAAGGGGAACAACGAATGAAACAAATATTCTAAAATTTACAAACAGGAACCTTTATAAAAAAAGATGCATTTATTTTTTTAAAATGTATGCATCATTTCTGGAGAAAAAGATTTTCAAAAGGGGTACCTAATGAGGAGTATTTCCCAAAATCTGGATCCACCTCGACACTTATCATGTCAATCCTACACATACGTTGTTTTGAACTTAGATTACATGTTTTCTGAAAAATTCATTACTAATGCTAAAAATACAAAATAATTGCTAAACATTCTTAATGGAACCAAAGGAAAGCAAAAATACTTCTTCACACTCCCTCCTAGATCACTATAAAACCTTTAGCATTTCGTTCTTTGCAGCTCTTCTGAGAGCTTATTACATGTATATATGAAATAAGTCGGGCATTCCCGAATGTCGCAAAAAAAGAACAATTAAAGGTTCCAAACGTGTAAGGATTATATGTTGGCGATGTGAAACTGGTTAGTGTTTTACAGACCGATGTGGCTTTCCTTCTCTTTGTTTTATAGATGTAAGCAGCGTAGGGAGATGAGGGGAGAGGGGCAAGACACGTCAATGAAAATAATCATAGCTGTTATATTCATGTTTATAATTCCCTATATAAACTAAAGAGGAAAATAGCCAACAGACTTGCTATTAAATCTTTCCTTCAAAAACAGTACTTTTTTGTGCTGAACTAGCCTACGGAGAAAGTTAGACACAACAACCAGATAATAAAAATTGTTTCATATAACAAAACAATTATTGACTGGGTCCGAGCGCAACATCAATTCTGTTGGCAACCTCGTTCCTGACTATTGCCCGACGCTTCGCGTCGGGCAATAGTCACGACCTCGGGTGCCAACAAAATTGCTGTTGCCCTCGGACCCAGTCAACAGTTTTATACTATTAAATCTCATCTCTGCTTTCTATCCTGACAACTATCTTTATAATTACATCTGTGAAGTGCATATGTTTATACAGAAACAACAAAGCCGAAAGTTTTAGAATGCAAGTTCCAATAACCGTGGAGCTTTGATATAATGAACTTGCATGTTTGCGAAATGAATAATTTTCTTACACTGTAAAACTTTGAAATGTAAATGCACTGACACAAAGTTCGAAATTCAGAGTAAAGTGGCATTTCAAGCATCAACATTTTACACCGCGACTTGAAAAAGCATACATTATTAAACAAATGTGTGTTATTTGAGCAGTTTTGCCAGTAGACTATTTTTCATCTTTTATGTTATGACATTGAAGATATTCCTATATATGCCTTTGCACGGTCACCTCAAACTGTTTTCAAAAAGCACCGCGGTTATTTTTAGCTATTTGACGATTTCAGAAGTCTCATGTGTCGATGTTTTATTACACCATGAACTTGATACTCTATGATTATAATATTACATAGGTCCCCCAAAATGTTAAACGAATGTTTATGATACACATGTAGTACCATTTTCAATCATTGATTTATATATAATAATATTCGTTCACACCTGGAAAGGTATACCTCCTATTGGATAATGTACTATTTCCTACGTTATTGTCTAGTGTAGCTCTCAGCCTGAATGTCCCTCCAACAACTACAGATTCAGCAATGAATCTCAGAATCTTTAAAGATATTCGGAACTGGATTGGTCTGGTTGAAGAAAAATTCAAAGCACCGCCTTGTTTCTTATATACATCATATACAGCTTCACTGCCATCTATTGTCTGAAATTATATATGATACATGCATACATTATACCAGAACTGTTATATCAAAAGTGGTCATTTAAGTGATAAAAAAGAAACAAATAGTAATTACCAATCGCCAATCAAAGCAATTTATAGAAGTTTATTTTATAGAAAGTAATCATTTGCCTTTTATTTTCAGTTTATCTAGTGATACATACGTGGATGGTCTTCATTCAATTTTTTTGTACTAAACTTTTTAAACACCAAATAATTTGATTTTTTTTCTGTGGTTTTTAAGATATTTGCAATATTATGCGTTAGTCTTGAAATCCAAAAACTTCTATCCGTAAAAAAAATGGATTTTCCAAAATTGCAACCCATTCGATTCACGGACATACATTAACATAAAGTTGTTACCTTCCGCCCTTTGTTCATAATTGCTATATATTCACCCATATAATATCTGATCATTAATATGGAATTGAACCAACACCTACAACTTGGAAATATTCAGTGAATTTTGAAATATGCATACCAATGGATTCAGCGAAGAATGAACAAATTGAACTTTTTCCCCTCATGATTTTATCTTCTAACCAATGTTTAAGATTGATCACTGTTCTCAAAGATTTCACAATTAAATTTGACTTTTACTAAAATAATTCCTAACACGATTAATACTCCTTTTACGTAATCTGGATATGAATTAATCACGACAAAATGCCCGATTGCCTTACCGCCAGTATGAACTTATAATCGATCAAAGGAGTCTCCATGAAGTCATAATATATCGAATATCTGATGACGCCATTGCTTATCTATGTTTCACTTGAAATACAACAGCTATCATACTGTCATGTAGAATTTAGGTGGATACATTTTAGGCATATTGCTTTGATAATTCGATCCCATGTCTGTATCTATTTTTGTCCAGACATCTGAAGATTACAATTATGGTTTTAGCCTTTTTAAAATCCTTTTAAATTCCGTCTGTCACCAGTTTTTTCCCCTATCGAGTCCTTTCTGTCCTTGTCTGATGTGATTCCTAATGATTGTTGGGATGTTCTTTAAACATTGATTTTGACTACGGATTACTACCAAATCTAGATATAGGTTTTACGGCAGTTGTGACCGGTCGACAGAGGAACCTTTCTCTTCCATGACACCTGATGATTGTTGGGATGTTCTTTAAACATTGATTTTGACTACGGATTACTACCAAATCTAGATATAGGTTTTACGGCAGTTGTGACCGGTCGACAGAGGAACCTTTCTCTTCCATGACACCTGATCCCACCTTTGGATTGCCAGAGGTCCGTATTTGTAATAATTTAGGGACTTCATGACACCTAATTGCTAGTTAATGAGATGTTGCCTTAAGGTCATATTTATATCGTCTCACATGTATATCCTGTAATTTCCTTTCAACAGTGCGTCTTACTTTCTTTAAACAATTTATTTCTATCAGATGCTGTACACAGAATTTACGAGATAAATCCAAGAACTATCAATAGAAAATTACTATCGAAGTGTGCACGTGTCAGTACGTCTTTAATAATAGAATAGTTGGTAAAAAAAAGATCGGGATGAATGGTGTTACTTAAATTTGTTTTTATCAAAAGCAATTCTGTTTTAACGGGGTTTAATTTAAAATGAACCATTGCCATGGACTAAGCGTAGAGAACAATTGCAAAGTCAACCAAACTAACATGGTTATTGAGTACTTATTTCAAGGGTTCAGATTTCTTAGAATGTCTGATAACATATAACTGGCTTAACACTTGTTAGTACTTACCACATACTGTACATTGATTATAGGTGCGGTGTAATATTGTTCGACCGTGATGACCTCTACAGGTGCCAGAGGAGTTACATTTAGTGCTACAGTTTTCGCTGCATCTGGGACAAATGTAACTTGTGCTGTAGAAGAAGAAGTATACATATGAAAAGGTAAAGAGATCGAAAAGTAATCGATCTCATAATTCCTACAAAGAATGCAAAAAAGGGAAGTTGCGAAAACACGGTGGCTCGATACACGATCAGGTCCCTAGAAAGAGTAAGCATCCCCTGTTGACTGGTCACAACCGCCGTGAGCTGTATGTCTTGATCTGGTTAACGGAGTAATCCGTAGTCAAAATCAGTGTGTAAAGAACGGTCTAACAACTGTTATGAAACATGTCAGACAGTAATAGACCCAATGACAGGCCGTATCAGCAAACCAGATCATTGTACGGACTGCAGAATTGACTAAAACTGACTTTAACCGAGACTTATATACGTGCATATAACGCTTGAAGGAAAGTGCCATTGACTATTCCTCATAACTGTTAAAACACTATTGGATAAAATTTTGTCAAAAAATAATCTTGCTAAAATTCATAACAAACCAACACATTTATGATATGATTGAGAATTCACATTATACTCATCCGTGGGTTGTCGATTATAACCGATTTAAAACAGTGTTGCCTTTGGCGCAAAGCTATCTCAAGAATCATGTACATGGACAATGTGTTCCTTCATTTTAATTCCTCTAATAGATGCATTATGTTAGCCAGTTATTTACATGATATGATATTTACATATATGCTACGTGTTTAAAAGGGAAAGTGGAACAACATTCAGAAGGTATTTTAACTCAATTGTTTTTCGTGATAAAAAAACTACTTAAGGTCATTTTGCTTTATGAATCGTATATGACTCGAACATCAAGAGTTTTCTTAAAAAGTGATTGCGACAATACTCAGGGCTGGCCATGTAGGTAGATAGTTTAGCCTCTGACTCTCTTTTTAACCAATGTTAAATTCGCTCTTTTCATATTCTGCGGAATGGAAGTTAACCTTAATGTAAATTTTGAAAAAAATGTTTTATTTCAAAGCGAGTAACACTTCGTGAAAATGAGATATGGTTCAATTACAATTGACGTTGTCAAAGGTTTAATTTACCTTCGACTTCTTTTTAATTGCGACGTCAAATTTAACAAATTGAAGATATCGTATCTGTACTCTTTAAATGTCAAATTTATAGTGATCTTAATTCAATATTTAACCTTGCTAAAATATACGTGTTTTAATCTTGCGCAACTAAATTGAGTGCTAATACAAGTGATGTGAAAACAACATGCATCTTGGAACATATTTATTATAAGCATCCACCTCCCTCTTCCCCCTTATTTTACCCTCTATTCGGTTGTGTGGTTTGATACGGATAATGGCTTTTTACAACGGTTAAATGTCTCACACAGAATATTGGTTGATATTTGTTTGACTTTCTAACTCAAGAATCTTTCAGTTTAATTGAGAAGTCACCGTGTGCCTGTGAAGGAAGATAAGTTTGACCTATGCTCAGCTCTTATGGCACATATGGTCGTACAGCAGGGAGAGATTTTTTAAGCGTCGACGCCGAATGGGACATGGGACATCGGACTTTCTGTCTTAAAACACGGACAACCGACCGCGAGGTGGCGCGGGTTGGAGCCCTTCACCTCAGGATTAGACGGCGAACACGCTAATCATTAGGCCACGGTGGCCCCACACACGATGTGGTAAAACAATTCTCTGTTGTGATACATAGTGTACCTTGAGGTACAGCATGCGGAAGTTAAGCATATAACCGCATTAAAAACTTTTAATTGATAAAAAGAATACACAGGCAACGGAAAATAAGTTGCATCAAATAAACGAGTAGGCTTTATTTCAAAAACAAAGTCTTACAAAACAAATACAGCATGGGCTGCAAAATGTCTTGAAAAATAATAAAGCATTGTTGAATTTGAATGCTGTTTTATGCAATACGCCTACTACCTTTTATTAGCCCTCTACCAAAGTTAACTTGATACCACCGGGTCCTCTTACCAATCAATGCTGGAAACTCGAGTCCTACCTATTAATTAATACACGTTGGGTAAAAAGGGGTTTAAAATTCGAATATTTTTTGTTCCTATATCAAGTGAGGGCCCTACATTTGATACCAATCAAAAGATCTCTAAAATGTTTTAGAATCCATATCTGATTCACACCACTCCTAGAGAAGTTAGTGTCACAATAAATACTTTGGAAGAAGGTTCTGTGGAGTATTTGCAGACTTAGCAGTATACCTTTGTTTGTATAGAAACTTGTGCAATTTGGGATTCCACTAAAGTAAGGGGAGACAATTTGCTTCCTTTTCCATGTTCAATATCTACATATGCTATCTTAAGGAGTACGCAAAAACCTAGAAGTATTTCAGGTTGTCCTCACTTACCACGTTAAAAGTGCATGTAGATTACTGGACTCCTAAAGAAATCCGACAGCAAGAGTCTTAAACTCAATTACATGTATACATGGCAATAGTGCTTAAAATAGTACCTATTTTTTTGCCTCTCCCATTCTACGAGTTTAAGTTCGACCAGGTTAGGTATTGCGGTTGATATTTTAATTTATCATTTCCACAAAATTAATGGAGTCGTTCTTTAGCTTCATATCATGCCTGGTAATCCATGATCACTGAAGAATCGCTAGATTTGATTTATGATTTCTAGGTATATCATTAGCATTCCAAAATCAAAGTATGCAAATTAATTGTAATTCGCATAATTATTTCACTGTTGGATCATCGATATTTTCAGTAAAAAAATCAAAGATCAACTGGAAAATACTATTTTTAGTGATTAATGATAATGTTATTAAAGAAGAAACCTGTGGTGAATGTTTCTTAAATAAAATACAAATAAAAATTCTTATTATGTCGAAATAACTTATTTACTAATTATTTATTTCTTTCTTTATAAAATGTTTATTTGTCCATTTAGAATGATTGGAGTATTAGCGAGAAGAGCTTGCATTAGAGAACAAGTTCGTTGAGTAACAATCGAGCAACAATGCGTTTTTTTTTTACCTTGGACAGATCTAATTTCTAAAGTTTGCTCAGCTATAGAATGATTCTTTATAAAAACACCAGGAAGAGCCAAGTGTATGTGGCTGCCATTTTTGAAATCCAAAATTGTGCGTAGAAGACAGAGTGGCACGCGACCCGATTTGTTATTAACCAAAACATTCATTTTGGACTTAAATAGTGAAATATCAGTGATATATATAATGTCAAACAAAACTGTGTGTACAGATGCATATGACATATGGGAACAGACCTGAGGTGGCTGGTGCAATTTAGTGTAACCTTTTCATTCAGTGTGGACCACGACAAGTTTTAAAGAATGAAAATTTTGAAATAAAAAAGCAACGGCAACCTATGTATTTTTTAATGGAATTTATAAGGAGAGATGTCAACTTTCAACTTTCATGGATAGAGGTTGATTTCTGAAAAATGTGAGTGAGAGATGTATCGAATGGAACCCAAATTCAGCGTAATTAGCATAGAAGTCTATGGGGGAAATATTTTGGGAAAAAATTTGTTGGTATTTGTCCATTAGTATATGATATTTTGAGAAAGAGAGATAACTCTTACTAGAATTTAAACCATGGGTATTAATTACGGTTTTTCATTCAAGGTAAGCATAATCCATGTTATTTTACATTGCTTGCCAAAGAAAGAGATGACAGGGGATGAAAACCACCATTCTACTTTTATTAAATGGTTAATGGAGACAAAAATATATTGCAAATTCACTTAAAAAATAAATATACATGTATTAAGTCTTGTTGCGGTAAGTCACGAAAAAAACGACCAACCGGAAAACTGTTTTATGAAGGGAAAATAACTTAAATAGCTATCTGAATCCCTTTTTCTAGAAAACTACTAGAGTTATGTGTATATTTTCTTATGGGGAGATTATTTAAATTTGAGGAAAATGGAACGCATATTCCGGATTTCCCAGTCGAAATTTTCCGTAATGCAACTTGTGCTTATGTACGTTGTCAACACATACGGTTTAATTGTAATTTTAACACACGGGAGACGTAAACACTTTTCTGCAAATGTCAAAGTTGGCAGTATTGATTTCTACTTTTATCTTATATGCCAGGTCTACATCAGCTCCGAATCTTAGTTCGTATCAAGGTGGCAAAATGTCTGCTATTCAAATAAAAAAGAAGAAATATCGCCATTTGTAATTTAGGATCATTGATGCGTATGAAAAACCATGCTATATATTCACTTCTAGACTTTACATATGTTTTCAGCATAACATGCGGTTGGTATAAAATGAAATTCAGCCTTGTCAAATCAAATGGGGCCAGTTTAAGGGCAAAAATAGTAAACTCTTGTTATCGCTACTCCTCCTGAACTGTAAGTCATATAAACTTGGGACTACCACTAATGAATTCAGATTAATGTTTAGTTGGTCTGATATGAAATTCAGCCCGGTTTGACCAATAGGGACAATTTTTAGAGACTTTGTCAAATGTCCCTAATTAACTCTACGAAAATCTTGTGATCGCTACTCCTCTTAAACCACACTACATATTCACTTGTAGACTTCATATATGTTTCCAGCATAACATGTTGTTGGCCTAATATTAAATTTAGCCTTGTCAAATCAAAATGGGCCAATTTAGGGGCCAAATTTGTAAAATCTTACTATCGCTACTTCTCCTGAACTATAAGCCATATAAACATGGGGCTAACACAAATGTATTCAGTATAATGTCTAGTTGGTCTGAAATGAAATTCAGCCTGGTTGGACCAATAGGGGCAATTTTTAGAGACTTTTTCAAATTTCCCTATTTAACTCTATGAAAATATTGTAATCGCTACACCTCCTTAACAATGCTATATATTCACTTCTAGACTCCACATATATTTTCAGCATAACATGTAGTTGGTCTAAAATGGAATTCAATATTGACAAATTAAAATGCACTAGTTTAGAGACCTAGCAGTAAAATTTACTCCTTTTTTATCGTAATGCCTATTGACATTCAGACTATCAGGAGTAGCGATGGTAAGAAATTGTTTACAAACTGAAAGGATTGACAGACTTGATATATCAAGTAAATGAGGTAGTTTGTCTAAAATGAAATTCAATCGGTCTGACTCATTGGGACCTTTTTAGGGATTTGGTTGAATGACACATACTATCCAATGTAGTTATCCTAACTTTTGTAAAATAACAAATCGAATTCACTACTTCATTTATCCATATATGCACCAGTAGAGCTACACGATCCGTGGATCTCTGATCTGTGTTTCTTACAGGAGTTATGAAATTTACCACTGCTAGTCGTAGTAAAGTTCCTTGCACAAACAGACACACATTATCACACAGCAAAGTAAATTAGCATAAATCATTGTCAGATCAACGGACTCTTAAACATCTCATCAGGAAATTACTTTATCAAACTCGCGATGGTGAATAATTAAGACATATCAGCACTACCGTAGTATATGAGTAACTAATGAATTCAAAACAGAAACAAACAGGGTTGTTTATTGTTTTGCTTCTTGACATAATTTTAACGGTCATCGATATACCTCGAGAACAGTACCTTGATAAATCAAAGACAATCGAAAAGATTCAAATTATAGTTTTATTGTTAATAACCTCAACGCGTTAATATTGTAATATTTTATCATTCCTTATTACCTTTCATATTTCTTTCATGTTTTGTATCATATTCGTATTTTGGAAATGCCACAATCAATAAATAATGCCTTATTTGTGGTTAATATTATCTACCCCAAGTAAACTAGAAATTCAGAAACTAAGATAGGAGTACGTCTGGAATCTATACTTGGATATAATATTATTATACAACATCACCAGGACACCTTGCTTAAAACATTACGTCGGCATTACATGTACAGACAAACCTATTTTAGGAGACCGTCCAAGGGAAGGGACAAAAGGGTCATAATTTATACGACAGGTGGCCTCTAAATTCGGGTAATTAGTATAGGAAAAACTATTTTGGAAACCACTCTTTTAGGTCACATAAAACAGGTTATCCTTTAATTCAGTGGGTCGCTCTGAAAAAGCATAACAGTGACTCTCTTCTGACGGGCAAGCGAGAAGTTTCATCATCGATTATGTAAACAATCGATTGAAATGGTCGCAGAGTGACCTGTCAAGAATAGAGTGGGCACATGGGAATAGAAACCTTCTATGTAAAAAATTGGCAAAAAGAAAATATGTTGCTATTTTACACGGAAAGCAGAAGTCTACAAGGTCTACGCTTCTGTACAGAAATCGAGATGGGCAGTCAATTGAGAATTTCCGAAGACAAAGAAGACACGAAATGATAGAATAGCGCTTAATAATGTAACCTGCTCATTGGTCATCATTTTAACATGCTGAGTTCATTAGGATTAATTATATGTATATTATTTGTATGGATCCCATTTTTTGGCCCAAAAAACTTTTTCCGCAAAAATTATGCGCCTGCTTTGATGAACATTCCGGCTTTTAAGCCGATGTTGCCCGCAACTAATTCCAAACGTGTTTGTTTAAGTTACATACTTAATGCAATGAAACAAATTTGAAATATGACACGTCTATGTATAATGCTTCTGGAAGACTAGAAATTGTCGGTTACTTTCAAAGTAAAATTCTGGACTGGTATGCTATCAGTCGCAGTTGGTTTTTTTTTTGTATCTCTAAATCCTGAAATACCCAAATGAGTAAAAAAAAAAAAATACATCAATTTTCTTTCTTCTCAATTTGGCTGATCATGTATTTGTTTACAAAGTGTATATAACCTAGATATAACACACAACGTATTTGATATGATACTGCCTTTAGTCCAACAATCCATGTATTGTTTTGCGTAACAGCGCTTACGTGACCAATATAGCTCCTACAGTTTAGAGTTCCTTACGGTCTACTTTAACTCCACTGCAGACCTATGACATGACATTTGGTGTACAATGGTATGTATTATGTCCCTCGAGCTAGCGACCGTGTTCTCAGCAAAAGTACATTTAAAAAAACGTTTGAATGCGTCATAGGTTGGTTAGGTTGTTAAAGCTTGTTGTTGTTATTGAATTGTTGTTCAACGTTCCACTCAAGGATTTTTCACTTAATTGCAAACGTCAACGTGTGCCGGTGAAGGATGACAGATTTTACCAATGCTACGCATTTATGGTCGTAGAGCAGTGACGTTTCTTTAACGGCACAATACCTTAACACGGGGCCTCGGTGTGTACTGCCTCATCCGAAGACAGGGCGGCCAACCATAGCTTGGCGCTGCGCGGATTCGAACACCGGACCCTTTGAATGTCGGCTGTGAATTCTTCGCACATATATCAGTTCTTTATAAATGATGATGACTTATACAACTATAACCGATAACACAGGTAGTATTGCATTACATCTATCGGGCACCAGTATTAATAGAAATAGAAATACCTATGACAACTATGAGGCAATTGTGATTACTTCTACACGTTTTAACTACAGTGTGTACTGAATGTAAAAGGTATATTCGATGCATAATTGTTGTCCAATAATTGTTTTTTTTTTTATTTAGATATTATGGGGAAAAAATTAGAAACAAATCTTTAAATGAAAATATGGCCAGCCTCCAAACAAAATGACCGACCAGTGTCACTTTCCTAGAAATTTACACAAGGTATAAAAATAACTGAAAAAAGAAGTATTTTGCAATGAATGATTGATTTAGTCGATTCTTTTGTGGATGAAACCAGAAACGCTCTACAGTATCACAAAAGAGAAATTCATAGGTAGGATTCATTTTATCTTATAAATGTGTATCATTACGTTCATTCTTTATCAGTGTAAAGAATATAAAAAGTTAATCTAGATATACTCGATATAAACCTTTGTACATTCAAAAACTTGATCGACAAATAAAAATAAGAATGTCAAATTATATATCAGATAAATTAGTTTCTGTCTTAAAGCTGCTGAAAGTCGTATAAAGACCCAGGACAGAAAGGACTTGGTCACAAAATATTAAGTATTCCTCACAAATTGCCTGTTTTATGTCAATATTCCTTGTTCATATTGTTTCATTTAACGTTTAAGTAACAAATGTAGCACAGACGCTTGTGTTATTCGATTGTTCGTTTCTAATAACACCATGCACTTAAGATACCTAATCAATAGTCCAAGCGGAGAATAGACCTGCACAACTTGCATCATTAAGAGGAGTACACATATACGGCTTTAGAATGTCAAGACTCATATTGCAAGTAAGTAGATATGTCACTTATCACTTGGTATAAACAAGTTTCATCCTATAGTACACCAGCCTTTATCTGTCAAGTTAATGACAATTATGTTTACACAGAATGTACCAAGCACTGCAAACCTCCCTTACCTTGAGCATTTTGCATCCCCCGAAAAATGGTCAATTTTGTTTATAGCAATAATTTCTTTGATTTCTTCATTTTCATTCCCTTGATCACTAATTTTATCAAGTCGGCTAAAGATGGAGTTCCCATGTACCCAGCATCAGATGCACATGTATAAAGTTAACGTTGTCAGTACAATTTGCACCATTTTGGCAGGGATTGGAACTCATTTCGTCAATATCTGAAAGTTTACCTAACTCATAGTGTTTACGTGGAAATTTTGTGACGGGTGCGACATGCAAACAGTGGACGCTGACTTCTTCCGGACAACTGGTCCCGTTCCGTTAGGGAATTGCATTTCCTTTCCACGTTAAGACCATCAGTTATTCAGACTTGTCGTATTTAAGGACCTGGATTTTCGAAAACTCTTCGGTACTTTCTTTTCAATTTTACTATTTCACCAAGGTATTTGTTTGCGAAGTAAGTCTATAATTGGGTCTAATTATTTCAAATTATCTTATTCTCTTTTTTAGATTCTTAGTGTATCTATCTTATGATCTATCTATCTATCTATCTATCTATCTATCTATCTATCTGTCTGTCTGTCTGCCTGCCTGCTTGCCTGCCTGCCTGCCTGCCTGTCTGTCTGCCTGCCTGCCTGCCTGCCTGCCTGTCTGCCTGTCTGTCTGTCTGTCTGTCTGTCTGTCTGTCTGTCTGTCTGCCTGCCTGCCTGCCTGCCTGCCTGCCTGTCTGTCTGTCTGTCTGCCTGCCTGCCTGTCTGTCTGATTGTGCGCCCGTCTGTCTCTGCGTCCTTGCGTCTGTCCGTCCCCCTGTTTGTTTGTTTGTCTGTCTATCTGTCTATATTTCATAAATCCCCGGCCAAAACATCTTGTCAACTTCTTTATTTGTAGTGGCAGATAAAAATGAATATATCACAGATTGTTTGAAAAAAAAACAATAAAGATGTTTTGTTCTATTGACAGTGAAACTGTTTAACTTTTAAATGATTCATGTTTATGCCTGTAGTACAAGAGAGATAACTCCTAGTACACAATCAAACAAAGTACTTATGTCCTCAAGTAGTTTAATGTCAACGATGATAGTGATACTGTTTCGGCAAGGCAAAACTGCACAGCTGATAGAAAAAGCATCATCTTTCAATTTTCAATCTAAATAACTTGAAGCCACAGAATCTCTGATTTTGTCCCTACCAAGGCAGGTCCTGACAAAGACCGGCGAAACAAATTCTCATAAAATCAGATAATATCAGTTTTAAACATAGAAAATAAAGCCCATCCCACCTGCGACACTTTTCTTCAAAATTTCTGGAGTTGAATAAAAAATATCGTTTATTTGGAACTTTCCTTATCAAAAGTTCGAAGGAAATTGTAGGATATTCCGGAATTTAACATCGCCATTGTCCGTACTTTAACCCGGACTTGTCCTTACTGGTGACACATCCGGTGAAATTTTTTGTTAAAAACGGGGTAAATAGAACATTACAAATGTTTGTGTGTGTTTAAAAATGTGATTTTGTGATGCGGATTTCTTTAATTTTTTTTTTTAATCGAAAAGATCACAAATATTTTAAAATAAAATGCAGTTTTTCTGAGAATCTGGACTGGCATTCAGTCGGTATCGGATAAAGTCTGGACACACTATCACGATGGTATAATAACTTCTTATTTTCCTACAAGTAAAAATCCTAGATTTTGATCCCTAAAGAAAAAAAAATGACTCCCTAAAGGTAAGAACGGATCGGGCTGAGAAATAATGACTCCCAAATCTAACATTCAATGCATGTTTCTTTAAATATCAATGTTATAAAGCACTTAACTTCCATACCGATTTACCTTATGCCTTGAGTTACAAAACATAGTAAAAATAGATATCTAACACGTCATGTCCTTGACGTGTAGCTATTTTTATACTCATAACAAAATGCGACATGGCAACAACGGAATTTACAAATTAATTTAGTTCCTGGTATTTTAAAATCATTTAATCCCATTTTTATCCTCATGTAGGCCTGTTGAATATTCCATTTACTGTGAAAAGTAAGAAAATCCCAAACACACTAAATGCATTCTAATTACAACGATAAAGGACCCATTTTGATAATTGTATACCCGACCGTTTGTAGCATAACATCATCGAGTAGTGCATTAGGGCGTAGCTCTTTTTAAGCCTATCACTTCTTGGATCAATAAATCGAAAATTAAGCTGAACGGAAAGAACAAACTTGTTCTCAGTTGAAATAAAATAGTTCGTGATAACATAAATAACTTACCTCGTACACAATGGAATATTTCCACATATAACAGAGTAATAATGATGACGTTAATCAACTCCATATCATGTTGTTTAAAACGTAACAGAGAGTAATATTGTCGGGCTCGCGATGATAAATATATTTCACCTGTTTAAAAAACTACAGTATTCCGATCTTACGTAACTAGAGGAAGGGCAAGCAATCCGGCTATAGTATATCAATGCACAATGCATAAAAAATTATGAATTTGAATTCATTTTACTTCATTGTATATAATTCTTTGAGGAGGGAAATTGAAACAAAAAAGGAAATGAACATCTAATAAATAAATCAAGTTTCAGAAGCACCACCAATAGCAATTCTAAGTCAATTTAGAACCTCTCCATCCCGTCATAATTTCACCATGTTCCCCTGATTAAGAGTGATTATCTGTAAAGCATATTCCATTGACTTAATTTTAACTCCAAAAAGAAATATTCTTCTGAAAACACGCAAGTAAATTTATTTTAGATATACCTCATTTTAAGTCGATGTTGCCCGTTACTTGTTTTGCTTGTTTTTGGTGACTTACCCCGACCAATCTATTAAATCAAACAAAAAAAAAACCAAACTTGTATAATAAAATAAATTAAAACAAATTGTTGAATTAAGTTTCGTGTAGAATATTTCATCAGGTCAGAAAGATAAATTTAAAAGATAACACGTATTGTTAGAATGAAAATAAAATATTTGAATTGATTTAGTTGTGAATCTGTGCTACTATGAATGTCAGTCGTAATTGAATCTTTTTACCTTTAAAACATATCTTTGTTTGCCTAGTCTGTATTCAAATCAGAAAACTATACATACTACTATGGCGACTGATCCATATCTCTTTGGAAACATGCATCAATGCAAATATTGAAATGGACCTCTTTTGACAAACGTCAGTGACTGTTTTGAAAGTTAGTTCAAAGCATTGTATGCACTGTACTGGTTCAAAGGGGTCAAACAACCCAGTCATACATATTTACCAGTCAAAGTTTGTTTCCTCAAATATTCAAAAAAATTGTTGTTACGTTATTGTTTAACGTCAAGAATATTTCACTCATATAGAGGTATCACCGTTTGCCGGTAAAGGGCGACAAATTTTGCCTGTGCTCGGCACTGCTGGCCGAAGTGCAGGGATGGTAATTTAACGTTTTGCCAATATTTGTGGTGCGATAGGAATACGCTCGCCATCACACTTAATTGTGATATGGGCGTTAGAATTTTTTCAATTTTACCAGTACCAATAATCTTAAAAATAATCAGATAAAACAAAAACTGCATACCGGAAACTTTCGCCCCCGTTTTTATTTTCGCCCCTTAAGCCCGCTTGGTGAATTAAGAACTGAGCGAATTCAAAATGAAACATTCAATAAATAGAATAATGACTAGACCAGGCGAATTTAAAACAGGGCGAAATTGTTTACAAGTACATTAGAGCGAAAATAACCCCTTTCTACAGTTTATTGTCTTGGTAGAAACTTATAGATAATATTTTGTATAAGTCTTGGTAACTTACCTCGCAAACAAAGAAATATATTCGCACACAGTAGGATATACAGACTTCGATGAACCAACTCCATGTCATAGTAGGGGTGTCTTCTAAATCTTCAAAGGAAGTAATATCATAGCGCAACTGATTGTGAATACAGTCGAACTTCGAAAACTCGAAGTGCACGGGACCATGCAGAAACTTCGAGTTTTCGAGACTTCGAGTTTTCAAAAATTCTATATTTCTTCAATTTCACGCTACCCCCCTCCCCTAAACACACGCAATTTTTTCTTTTCTTGTCTCCTGAATTCGTCGCCTGATTAAGTTATTATATTGTGATTCAACAATGAAATATACATTATTTATTTATATAAATGAAAAAAAAAATAAAATCAGATTGTTTACTTATCTTTATTAGGCAATCATGTCTTCTGCATACATGTAGGCCTATC
>JACSZP010021693.1:3916-14488 GCA_016161895.1 Pinna nobilis
CAACAAGAATATTAGGTCACTGACTGGTAGACAATGTTGAGAAAATATGTGTCTCTGGCAATAAATTTAAGCGAGTTAAGTGAAAAATATCAAATTTCTGATGAAAATATTACTGGAGAACACAATAAAATCTATTCTTTCCCTATATTTAGTTTTTCTGGTCTCAGACCACAGTCTTTGTATCAGACAGTGTAATACCTATGTAATATGTCCCAGCCATAAATTGCATGCATTCATATTAATGACTGTACATTCTGAATATCCAACTAATTCTGCCCACAGATAGCATGTTTTATGATAATGTCAATATCCTCACCATGCAATGATGTCACAACATTGGAGTGCACTATGATCACTTATTTTTATGTTTAACTATCAATTATTTAGTATAATGATTAATCATTGATATTTCAGATATGAAGGCCATGCGACAGCTGACAGAGATAACTACTACTAGAACTATAAAAAATGTCATGTCTGTGAAAACTGAAAATAGAGAGACCCCCATCCGTAATGACATTCCTGGGGATCAAGATCCCCCCTGTGAGATCCGCAATAGCTACAGGAAGTGCGAGGACGGATCCTGTATCCCAGAGGTGGATCTATGTCGTAAGTTCATATTTACATGTATGTATATACAAGTAGATGCCATGCTTTTTTCACTCCTGTTTCAGTGAAAGCTCAAGGATATGAAATCTTGTCTATCCTTCATTCACTATAACAAACTATATCTTTTGAACTAGGGGTCTTGATATTTCCCATATATATTCATTGTTATACCATGACTTTTCACTCTGTGACCTTGATCATGAATTTTGTCCTCATGGAGTTTTCGTAAAGTAAACTAAGCTCCTAAGTGGAACTTGAACAACAGAGTACATGTTACAAGTTATGACGGAAGGTATCCTCGGCCTGTTTTGGCCTCAACTTCTAGACTTCAGTACTCCACTAGTTTATCAGACCTATATCAGTGTCACATTGGTTGTCCTGGTATTGAAGAGTCACTACTTTTACATACATTGCTGTAAAGGTAAAGGGCTCTGTAAGTATATAAAGTCGAAACTTGAAAGCTTGAATGTCGATCTCTCGTAGTTCTCAATCTCTCGAAGTAAAGCTACGGTGTTGATTTTTTTCTTTTATAAGTTAAGCAGATTTAGTCAAGATCTCTCGAACATTGACCTCGAAATTTTCAATCTTTCGAATATTTTTCATAGTCTAAAACTTAAAATAACCTGCGAAATGTTAACTCAATCTTTTGAAATGCAATTTTTGGCAGATGTGGTAATGACCTCATGTTTATTCAATAATCAAGATGACGACAGTGTTAATTTATTTCAGAATATTTACCCAAATGATGAGTGATGAGAACAGTGATCGGAAAAGGGAGTGAATAAGAGGGGTTTGGGTTGTTAATATAGCTTTCAGTTGGAGAGATACTTATTTTTGAAAACTCGAAGTATATCAGCGGTCCCGAGCTCTTCAAGTTTTCGAGATTAAATTGTATTTCTCTCATGAGGCCTGTGCAGCTGAAGGGTTAAGGCATTGTGCTTTGAATCATTTAGTCTCTCAATTCTCATCAGTGCAGGTTCAAGCCATGCTGGAACCTAAGCGAATAATGTGAGGGTCTGTCAGTTTACTTATGGAGGCCTAATGGTCTCCTCTGGGGTCACTGTAACCGGGTTCTGTCCCCCACCAATAAACCTGGCCACCATCATGTCACTGAAAGATTGTAATGTTTACAAGTGTTGTGTAAAACCAAAAAACAAAGCCAAACATTTCTGTAATTGTGATTATCTAATGTTACCATTGCCTACAGATCAGCTGCTAGAAATGCCTTAACCCTCTCATACCTGAAATCTAATGGACTCTTCCTCATTTCAATGATCTAGGTAAGCCCAAATGTGTATTCAGGGGTGAATGGGTTAATCATGTAAGTGTATCCTACTTTGTCAACATCCCTCCTCCAACAGTGTGATATTGACAAGTAGAAGAGGCACTCTCTCTGAATTAAGTGAAGCAAATTCTCTACATGTAGACAAAACTCATCATCTCAAAGTCCTTTGGGACTTCTTACATTACTTGAACTACAGTGAAGTAATTCCTCATTTAGATGATACGTCATCTTGTTATCAGATTAGCATAGGAGATAATTGTGGTATCCCTCGGTAACGAATGATGTAGGGCCTATGCTGAAGCACATGACAATGTGATCTTGTTCTCACTTCTGTGATATCATGCAATTTCACAAATGACTTTCATTCATGTTTAACCCGTGTTAAAACATAAAACAATTCACCACATAATGGGCTATTGAATGTTCTTAACATTGCCTATTCAACAGTGTTGTGCAGAATTCCATGTATATTGGTCATGCAAAGATGCTAACGGTTTAAGGAGAATTTGATCTGGTGAAAATGGCATATGTAACAACCAAAAGAAAAATCACTGAAGTTGTTACCAAGTTTTGAGAGTTCCTTGAGTGTTTGAGATCCAGGTTCGACTTTAAATCTGAATAACAACACATCAAACACCAAGTAGTAAGAGCATTCACCTTGAGTGTTTGTGGTCGAAGTTCAAATCTGAACAGTGGCACTTCAAATGTTAGGTAGTGAGAGTGATCACCTTGAGTGTTTGTGGTCCCAAGTTCAAATCTGAACAGTGGCACTTCAGATGTTTATATGTACTGGACACTAGAAGTGAAAGTTCCTGATTGGATTTTGAAATATTAAATAAATTGACTAAATTTTCCATATTTTTTTAAAAATAGACTGACAGCTTTAGCTTAATCCAGCGTCCCACAGGTAATATGACCTGAGGTTATACATACAAATTCATAAAAATCAATAATGTCCATTAAAATAATGAGAATTTAGCAATTCAGTAGTTCTATAGTACATTTCAACTTAAGTGGATTTTTTTTTGTTTCATATTTGTTTAGTTAAATAGTACCATCCAGTTTAGCCTATTCCTGTACTAAATAGATTTAACTGTAAGAGAAGAAAGAACATGGAAGCAATTATTTGATAGCCGTGTATCATTTGAAAAATGAGTGTGAGTTGTTTGAAGGGGACCTCAAAAACTGGAACCACTGGTCATGGAGTGGTCAGCATGTTCAACTTCAGGTCATAAGGTCATGGGTTCAAATCCATGCTGGAATTGGCTGCCTCTGTCTTCTGGGTGAAAATTGAGGTGTCACAGTGGATGTCAGCACATTAAAGAACCCTATCTGCTCAATGGCCATAAAAGCCAAGGATAGGCCAAATAACTCGCACTATACCGGCATATGTTGACATCTCCAAAATAATTGAAAGCTTCTTGAGTGAGACTTTAATCAACAAAACAATCAACCAATCTCGTGTAATGGTGGCTGTTGTCAAATTTTAAATCCCGTTTCTGCAGAATGTCCTAGAGTACCAAGCATGGGCTGTAATTATAAATCATGATCTTAAGTTGGTCTGATTTATCTGTAGTAAAACAAACAAACGATGAAAAAACAAAACTGAGTCATTAAGGATGTGAGTATAAGTGTTCACCAACTCCCCGTCAACTTTGCTATTCTGACTTGTATTTTGTTGTATCTTACAGTTGACTGATGTATGTTGTTTTATCACATTTCACTCAGATGTATTTTGTTTTATTTTATGTTTGAGCGATGTTTTTTGTTGTATTTTGTGTTTGACTGATATGTCTTGCAAGTTGTATTTTACGTTTTTATTATTTATGTTGATGTAGTTTTTTTTATCTGACACAGCGGACGAGCAACTGATGAATCAGAACACCATACTTATAATGATAGTCGTCGGTCTGGCTGTCGTGATCTTCCTCATAGTATTATACTGCTTCCAACAACGACAACGAACACCAGGTAACAGAAATGGACAAACAGGTATGGTGCCTTTCATTTACTTTGTTGCTATGGTAATATACAAGAATATACGATTATAACTGTTTCTTCAGGTGAAGCCAACAGAAAGTTATAGTCGAGAGAGAAAATAAAATTGGTATTTACCCCATATCTATTCTAGAATTCTTTTATTATAACATTGTTAAAAGATAAAGGTAATGAACAATTATCGATGTCATAATTCCTATAAGGAATACAAAATAAAGAGTTGGGCAAACAAGGACCCCTGGATACGCCAGAGGTGGGATCAGGTGCCTAGGAGGAGTAAGCATCCCCTGTTGACTGCTCACACCTGCCATATGCCCTATATCTTGATCTGGTAAACTGAGTATTCTGCAGTGAAAACATTTTGTATTTTGGGGTGCCTTTCTGGTAGCTTATTTGCCTTCCGATCGTGAGGTTGTTGGTTTAAATCAGAGGCTCCTGGTTTTTCATGACCTCTATGGATGAGACAATAAAAACTGAGGTCACATGTAACGGTAGATATTGACATGCTAAAGAAAATTTCACTGCTCAGTGGTTGCAGGTTCCTAGCATGCATGTAGGTCAAAGTTCAAGTTCTTCACTGACATTCAGCAATTTTTCTGTATATTAAGTAAAAGATTCTTGATTAAGGCATCAAACAATATTATAACAACAACAACCAGTGTCTTCTGAGTGGTATACTACTTATCTTTCTTATAATTGCCAAACCCATAAATTTCAAAGATACCGGTACATCAAAATTCAGAATACTTACAATAAGTTCATTCAAAGTTTGAAATCTTGTCAAGTTTATCATCTGCTCCCTGTGTACAATTAAAAAATTACTTTCATCTAGAATTAATTCTGTGTTGCTCTGAAAGTAATCAATGTACTTTAATGTGAGTGTTAATTGAAACATTCCATGAAAGTATCTTGTTCTATTTCATATGGAGGAAATCAAGACAACAATTTTAGCCTAGGAAATAGGTCAATTGTGGAAGTGGATTTTCTGTTTGGTTACTTTTAGATAGAAAGAATTCTACAGAGTTGTGATAGGGATCAACCGTAGGCCCTAATTCTTATATCAAATATTAGCTATTGTTTCCAGTTTAAGTTTCAACCCTACAGATCATATTAGACTGGTCTAAACAATAGAAAAGTGCATTCCATTTGGATTCTATGGGTTGGTAGGGTAAAGCTTACTATGACAAAAGCAAAGGGACACCAGGTAATCGTTGTTGTCATTGACAGACTGTTCATCAACAAAATTTAAACCTGAGTTTTATCTTTTGAACCAGGAATGATGGGAATTCTTATTTCATGTATGAATTCCTTTTTATTAGAGCTTTCATTTAGGGCCCTGACTTTTGACCCACTGACCTTGACCTTTGACTGTGACCTACTTCTAGAGAACTTTAACACTATTATTTTATATACATGTACTTCAGCGACCTTTGCTGCCCTCTGACAACTCTTGTTCTGCAGATGGAAATAGAACTGTAAAAATGTCATGAAAATCAGAATTCTGTATGGAGCCCTTTATGCAGAGACTGTTGTATTATGGCTCTGAGAGTTCTCCTATAGAGTGCTCATCTTCATGCCTGAAGGTCATGAGTTTGAATCTAGTTGGAGATGGCTTGCTTTTCATGTCTTTTAGACAAAATGTCAAAGAAGAGGTTAGCATGTTTAAAGAACCCACACTGCCAAATGGCCCTAAGTGCTACATATAGGCCAAGATTTGAAGCCCCTCACCAACATTCTCCATTGCCATTGGAACAAACACACAAAATTAGAAAGCAGGATGTTTATCAACAAAAACATTTCATAGATCTTATGAAAATCGAAACAAAAGTGATTATCATATCAACATTTGAATTCCTTTGAGATTGCAGATGCATCAGTGAAATGCCTGATGTTAAAGTATCCTGATAGTCTGAACATTGTAACAACATACATGTATCCAGAATTGTGACTTAAGTTACAGTAATTAAGTTACAGTTGGGTTTTTTATCATATTACCTGTAATATCATCTGCTCTACGTGGACATCTAATTAATGGCTTTTCTCTCTTTTCCACAGGTGGTATCAACGGTAACTATGACGACGAACAAGACAGACTATCACTTTTTGTGCCGCCTCCACCATATGATGAAGCCCTAAATACAGACATGTACCCACCTACCCCACAGATGCAGCAAAGAAGGGTATGTACCTATGGTTTGGTTGTTATAGGGTTAAACATATTCTAGGAAAAAAGCATTGTCTTTTTCATAGTAGACCTTTTCCTTACATTCATTATATTCAAAACAGACACTATCAGTATTTTAAAGTGATGTTAATTGGGACCTAAACAAACTGTCCGTGATCAGAGGTGATCCACTGTATTAAGGTGTCCATTATGACAGGTTTTACTGTACTTTTGAAATGTTGATATGAACATTATTGTACAGTAAAACCTTTCTAAAGAGAACCCCTTGTGCTACAAACTAGAGGCAATCAAAATTGATGATTTTTCAAGACAGACTATAAAGATGATGATCACACTTAACCCTTTTACAGGCAAAACAACATATAGTCCCCAGTCTGTTTGGGCACTGCAACATATATATCGTCTATATACAATGACATATTGTATATAGCATCATTTCATTCAGCTCAAAGTATGACATAGTTGCACATAGCTTTATCTGCAAAAGAGTTAAAGGGCTTCTAAAGGCAGTTGATCTTTGCAGCGAGATGGTCTTATATAACGGTGGTCTGTCAAGGAAGATTTCACTATACTTCTGTGCATATCTAAGTGTTTTGTCTACTGAAGCATTACAAATGTCATTTAGTGTTAACCCTTGATACTGTCGCTGAGATTTGTAAGTTTCAATTCCTCAGACAACACTTACACTGTAGAGTAAAATTCTGAGGGAGTAAAGAATTAAAATTTATGTATTTTTTTTGAAACAGTAAAAGGAGAGATGAAGAGAATACTCAATGATGGTACAGTGAGTGCCAGTAATACATGGTCTGTATAAAGCAGTAAAACCTGATTTTGTGAATCCCTGTTTATAAATACCATCTGGTCATAAAGACCATGTTTGCTGTCCCCAGTAGCACCATTTGAGTACAAGTTAACCTCTATTTAAAGACCACCTCCCTATAAAAACCACCTGATAAAGAACAATTTTCTTGTGCTCCTGAGGAGGTTTGTATATACATTGTACAATTTTCAATGTATATCCTTCATAAATGTAATTTTTGCAGTCTTTTTCTTATTAATATTTTCCTTCTTTAATTTCTTTCAGAATCGAATCAATTCATTTGATGAACCCCCGCCTATGACGCCCCCACCAAATTATGACATGGCATTAAGTATTCTCGCAAGGAGCCATGAATCTATACTAACTGCTAAACCAAATCTCCTTCGACGACAGTCGTCGGGTAATCTAGTGCGGAGGAGTGTTTCTATGGACGGATTAAACAATCAAGGTAGAGACAATAACACTGTGATTCAGCTGGGTGAGATAAGTGAGGCCGACAATCAAAAGACAAACTTAAACCAAAAAACTGACGTGGCCACTGTCAAGGTCATTAGCTGACCCAAGGGGAGATAACTAGTGACATGTAAAGTGTTTAAGCCAATGAGTAATCAGCGACACATTTTGAAATGTATTGTTACACATGATGTCCAGGTAATCGGAAGTCCATATATATGCTATATATGTGTTATATGTGGAAAATACCACCTTAATTCTTGTTCAAAGCATAGGAAGAATTTCAATCTGCCATACTTTCATATATCATAAACAAGGAGAAAATACATCTGATTGGTGGATTAATAGTTCTCTACAGATGGATCAGTGCTAAGTCAAACCGTTTGGACAAGACGGCCATTGTCAAGGGAACAACCAGGGATTTGTTCAATTTAGAAAAAGTTATGTTGGAGTTAAGTGGAAGGTCAAACTTGGAAAAAAGAAATAGACAGAAGTGAATAGAAGGAGATGTAATGTGAAAATTCAAAAATCGTTTTCATACTGTAAAAGTAAGCCAATAGATTTACATCGCCATGTCTACATTCCTGAGAATCTTTGTAAATTCTCACGGCTCACTCTCAGCTCAGGCATTATACTTACAAGCCCTCTCGATCGATCAGAGTCTGGGAAGTCATGTGAACTATGTCATAGATTCTGTTGTATTGTGGTGTATCTTAACATTATTAAATGTTCATAAGAGGGGAAAAAATTCACATGTATGCAATGAAGTGAAAGCTTATCATGTCTTATTTCTAATGAGATTGGTTATGAAACCAATTTTGCGATATAGCAAGATTTGAAGCTAATTTTAACTGACACAGCAAGATTTGCAGCTGATTTTTGCTGATACAGCAAGACTTGAATCCAATTAGCAATCCTTGAGTGTAGGATGATTGATATTACATGTACAACACATTATGTGCAAAGCACATCTAAGAAACTTATTTTATGAACAAAATGTCAGAGAAAAAGATTATTTTTCAATGTCTAAATGAAGCAATATTTTAATTTTCTTATGCTAGCCATTTGTGTCTTGCCTATAACAGTAACACTTGCATAATTACTAAGTACAGACGGATGGTGTGATCTAGATCTACTTTCGGATCCAGTCTCTGGTCATGTGTACTAATTATACCATAACTATTCCCTCCTGCAGGTGCTTTACCTGTGAAATCACTGAGAAGACTACCGGTACATGTACAGTACGTGTATATGCCAGTACGTGTATATGCCAGTACATGTATATGCCAGTACGTGTATATGCCAGTACATGTATATGCCAGTACATGTATATGCAAGTGTGTCATTTGTCTTCTTTTTGTTATTTCTTTTTGTCATATCTCTTCTTTTATTTCTCCATCTGAAAATAATGCAGTGAAAATGCCATTTTGAAGAAAATAGTACATTCAAGAATTATTTTATTTAGTTTCATACGTAAGGCAGGGGTAGCACTATTTGGTATTAACCATTCTCCCATAAGTATAAAAAGTATAATTCCTGGGGCTGGCATCATATGAATTTATCTAAGTCTGAAAATTTTCTAAATTTAAGCAAATACTGATTTCTGATTGGCTGAGAAAATAAAGATGAGAACATTTTCATACTTAAGAAAATTTTTAAGTTTTATGGTGCCCAGCTCTGTTTTCTTTTCCTGTCCTGTTACATGTATATTCCCACTTGTGGTATTACCATTGATAGGCTATTATAGTGTCCAATTTGTTTGACTCCGTGAAAAGTCTTTTTAAGATTAAGATTGTTTTATATCTAAATTGTTTTAAACCTTAACTCTACAGAAAAAAAAAATGTTACAAATTTCAAAAGCTCTGGATTAAATGTATAGGTCACAAATTTGCATACTTATCCATATAAACTGGGGTGTACTCCTTTACTCAGAGTGAACTGGTCCATCCTTCTATATTTCGAATGGAAATTTCAAAATGGTAGAATGAAGATGGTCCAGTTTTGGGATATGATAATCTTATTTTTCTCCCAGTCATATCACGTTGTAGTTCTTTTACATCCCTATTTAAACCGTACTTAGTAGACTCTTTGTGTACTGGTACTTACTTGAATCTCTGAGTTACTTATTTTTTTTTTTGAAGGTAGGATGGGGGAGGGGTATGTATGTACAGTGAAAAGAGGTTTCAAGTCTGTTTAAACCAGACATATTTTCTGAGGACATATTGGCATAATCACGGTATTTTTACACTAATTTATTATAATTACATGTGTACTATCATTTAACATTGATTTTTTTAGATGTTTATGTGATACCATTAGGTATTAGAATGTCCAACATGTATAAATGAATGTGTTTATGTTGCATTTTCCAATACATTATGTCTTGTGATAGTGTATATAGTAATAATGTCAGTGATATTTTGTTTATATCATAAGTTTTCTCCTGACACATTATGACGTTTGTGCAGAGCTAGGATCTTGAATGGTAATGGAGCGTCATTTCTCATTATTTTGCATGAATAACATTACTGCGGGATTATTTTCTTTTTACCATCACCAGTAGAAACAATAGTCCCCATAGTGGTGTCATGTGATACTGTGGTAAACTCCATCGGGAAGAAAAATCGGAATTTTGATCAAAGTATTTTGGTCTATACTCTGTGACCAACGATACAAATGACATTTTATTACCGTATACAAAGATATGATGAACACTGAAGGTTCTGCTTCATTTTACAGTAATGTTATGTATCATTTACATTGAATCAGGTTTCATTTATATCAAGTTGTGTGTAAAGAGATAGACCTAGAATTGATTTTACTGTCCTTACTGATTTATTTTAAGCTTTTTCTGCACATTTTATTTTTGTTTGCTTTTAATTTGCCTATCCCTTTTGTAATCAAGAAATGATATAGGTAATTCTAGTATATTGAAAATGGAAACGTCATAATATAAAAGGGGTCTGACTTTTTTATATTTACTCTCTCAAGACTTAGTGACAAAGAACTGCCCTACTTGTTGATACCCAAAGGATCTGTAGATATTCTGTTCTTATTGATATCCCATAGATCTACTGGTATTTTATTCTTCTCAATACCCCAGGGATCTATTCATACCGGTACTCTCTAACCTTAGGGATTTACTCATGCTCTACACTTCTCAAACCAAAGAAATCTACTCATGTTCTGTCCATCTCAGTGCCCCCAAGGATCTACTCATGT
>JACSZP010021695.1:0-10487 GCA_016161895.1 Pinna nobilis
TGTACATGTACATGTACATATGTATTTGTGGCCACCGTGACTTGATGGTTAGCATGTTTGCCTTCTAATCAGGAGGTATTGGGTTCAAATTCTTCTGACTTTCCTTGTCCTTCAGATAGGACAGCAAAAGCCTGAGGTCCTGTGCCAGAGAAGGTGTTGGCAAGGATTCTTGCCCAAAATTGCAGTCATCTGCGTAATGTTGGTNNGAAGGTGTTGGCAAGTGAAAGAACCCCCCCCCCCCCCAATCTCAATGGCCGTAAGTGCCAAGCATACACTGTACAGGTACAGGCCAATTTTGATGCACTTCACTAGGTCAGAATCCACTAAATGATTTTACATAGGCGACAATGTTAATGTTTTGTCAAATATTCTATGTTTCTGACGTTCCAATGCATATAAACTATATATCAATTTGTAGACCCCTCCCCAATCCTCCAATAAAATCAAGACCAGGGGTTGACCTTCACGATTTTTACTACAATCCCACTCTATAGGGCCACCCCCATTTTCGCACAAAATGAGCAGAAAATTTTGACACTGACTTACACCTATTTAAAAAGGTCCCAAATTTCCAGTTTTTCAACAATCTAGTCATTTTACTTTTTTTCAACAGTTTACTGCCCACTGTATAATATTCAGTTGAAAAGAATAGCATTACACACCCATCAGATTACATCTAGCATCCAGAATAGCAGCTCCTCTCTCCCTACACCTTCTTAGCCAACCAAATTGCCCCTTATTTAGTGGAGTCTGACGACTAACATAGGTGACGCACGTCTCCATATAAGTGAAAGATTTTTGAGTGGGATGTAAAACAGCAAAATAACCAACCAATAATCTATCGGTACATGTTAGGTATTGACCACGCAAAATTATCCACACTTAGAGATAGAAATTATTACTTTGGCTACGGATTAATTGCACTTAAAAGATGTGAGGCCGCCATGATCTAGTAGTTAGCGTGTTCGAATTCTGATTGTGAGGTCAGGGTTCGAGCCTAAGTCGCGCTGCAGTTGGCTGCAACCAACCAACCAACCAAAGCTGTGGCCTACCGTTCTCATCCAGCCGGTGAAAATCGTAGATGACACAACAGTATAATGCATACATGTACAAATGTACATGTATGCCTGAAAAATTATAAAACGGAGGAAGGAAAAATATATCAGACTTTTGTCTAGAAAGTAAGTTAGTTTAACTTGCATTTTATGGCTAAATGATTAACATTTTTTTTATGAATTGAGTTAACCAATATGGGGGTCATTAAACCGTAACAATTTTAAACCTCCTGTTCATTGAATGTTTGTTTAGCGAGATTTATAACGTTCTAAATACATGTATCTTTAATTTTCTTAAATCTGGAAAAAGAAATAACAACAAGAACCTGTTTTCAAAAGGGTTAGGCAACGGACAGACACAGAAAATATAGATTCATAGTGAAATGGTGTGAACATTGATTCGTAAATGCGATTGACATAAGATACACCATATTTGTTATGCAAATTTGTTTATACGAGGCTCCGTTTATACACCTGTGAATTTATCTTGGAAAAAGGTAAGTGAGCTTAATTTTTTTTCTGTTCCTGCAAATGTACGTTTTCAAAGTCTGCAAAGGTATATTTCAAGATAGCAAACACAGCAAGTTTACTAGTCACAAAACGTTGTAATTTGTCAAAAGAAATTTAAGGGCGCAGTTTAGTATTTAAGACTGTGTTAAATTCCTTCAGAGCTGTTTAAAAACACCCATGCAGGTGAATCGAGTATTTTGTAGGATTATAGAAAGATTGTTGGTTATACTTACTGGAGTGTGCTCTGTTTTCTATGCCACTTTGACAAAAAGTTTGAGGCATATGCTAAGTTACCTGTTTTTTGACTGTCTATCCTAACGATATACATGTACATGTAGATATTGGTACATTTACATGTACATTTAGGTGTGCCTTGCTATCTCCCACAGTTTGGGAGCAATAGCTTTAATACCTTAGTGAATGTTTGCACACATCGTGAAAGTGTGCATTTCTGCAGCCTTTTTTTTTATTTATAAAGTGTCAATATTATGTTTGTCTTATGCATGTCTTCAGATACAGGCATTGATCTAGATCATTTGTGTAGTAGACATACTTCATTTCTAGTTTAATCAAACATTTGGTGGAGGAGGGGAAGGGCAAATAGTTTTTGATCTGTCAGCATTATGCATGCATACATTTAGTTTTCAGTTACCATAAGTTACCATATCATATACTCTAGCTACATGTAGCTTTGTTAGTCTCTTTGAATCTCTGTGGACAGACTGTTTTCAACTTCTTATTGTGAGGTCATTGGGTTCAAATCTGTGCCATGTTGCGGTTGGCTGCATGTCTCTGTTTTTTGGATGAGACAGTAAAAAAACCAAGGTCCCGTATCACAGTAGGAGTTGGAGTGATAAAGAACCCTCCTTGCTATGGCTGTATAAGCCAAGCATCTAGGCAAAATTTGTCACCCTTCAACGATACACAGTGGCGTGTCCACACTAGTGAATGATTCTTGAGTAGGACGTTAAACAACAATACGGGGCCTCCTTGGCTGAGTGGTTAGCGTGTTCTACTTCGAGTCGAGGGGTCCGGGGTTCGATTCCTGGAGCGCCACTCCGTGTTTGGCTGCCCTGTCTTTCGGATGAGACAGTAAAAACCGAGGTCCAGTGTCACAGTAGGTCTTAATTGGCACGTTAAAGAACCCTCCCTGCTCTACGGCCAGCAGTGCCGAGCACAGGCAAAATTTATTGCCCTTCACCGGCACACGGTGACGTCTCCATATGAGTGAAATATTCTTGAGTAGGACGTTAAACAACAACGCAGCAACAACAATACAACAACAATGCACTAGCAGCTTTTGGTAAACGTTGAGCTGTCCATTGAGATGGTTTTAACTGCACCAAGGTGGTGTTTGTTACACATGAAGTATTCTTTCCTGAGAATCCATTGTACCCAATTATTTGTTGTTTACCACAGTTGAGTAGATGTGCGGTGTTGAAGAAGAAGCATTAACCAAGATTACAAATTTAAATTTTTGTTTGTTTACTGAACCATGAAAAACTACACAAAAAACTCTAGGGAGAAACGAGGTCAAAATACCTGAGCATGTTAATACCAATATTGTAAATACGAACAAGTGTATAAAAGAATTGTAATTTATTACAATGTAGGTGCATGAACGTGTAATAATTATGCAATTGAACCTCAATAATCCAGATGTCAATCATTTGTTTTTACTTCAGCTTTGAAACAATAATCGTTAGGAATAGAATTTTCAAATTGTATTTGCCTTAACCTATTAACCCCTGAAATCTAATGGATTCTTCCTTAAATCAATGATTTAGGCAAAACCAAGTGTGTCTTTAGGGGTGAATGGAGCTCAACTTTGCATATCACTGCAATTTTTGTCATTACACCATAAGGGAAGATAAAAAACAGAACAAAACAAAACAAAAATAAACCAATAAGAAAAATTAAAAGGCAATGTCTCCGTATAGTAAAAATTCTCAAAAATACTTAAAATTATTTTCGTTAGAGTCGTCTACTCGAGCATTCCCTCATATTGATCAGTCGCGTGACACGCTTTCTTATATACACCATGTACCTTACATTAACTGACCACTCTAGCCTGCTCACCATATATTGTGTTATTTCTTTAGAAATTAATTGATTTACATTCAGATGAACAGTCAGTGAAGGAGAATATAAAAAAAGTAAAAATGCACCATAGATTAATTGTTGTGCAACAGCTGTAACAAATGCACATGATCTGCAATTTAACATAGAGACATTAAATGTACTTACAATAATAATTGCTTAGCGCTTATCTCATTAGTTCGTAAAGTCACTTACACAATATCAGTTAATCAGGATCTACATGTAATCGTTATTCAACTTATCCTATTGCTTGTGGCTTACATGTACAGTACTTAAACCAACTATTCAAGGTTTTTCCAATTACAGCTTGAGTATAGAAATGGTGGATTTACAAAATGAACAGAGATTTGTTAAAAGTTGAATTTTCACGTTTAGGATTTAAGTACATCTACTTGTCATCGCTGAGGTTTGTTAATGGGGGTTTTTTCCTTATTTGTTGAACACTCTCTCTTAAGTATAGGATGTAACTCAGTCTGCTGCATACTCATACACATTTAGTTGTACCAGTATATAAAATTAGAGTAAAGAAAATCAGGGTCCGCAGTAAAGTGCTAATTGCTAACCTTTGGACTTGAGGTCAAGGGTTCTGCAAGTCTATCATCAGAGATGCTTGGGATTTCTCCTGTTCTTCAGATGGTAATAATGTCTTACTGCAGAACTGTTAAAGAAAGTCTGTTTGTAGCAAACTGGAACCTGTCTTGAGGGACCGCCCTTCTGCCAATCAATTGTGGATCTTTCAAGACAGGTCGTCTCTCATGAAATGTTTTATTTACATGTATATGATTTCTTAAAAAAAAATTTCTTACATACATGTATGTAAGAGCATGTTTTCTCATTGAGAGAGGTGGTCTCTTATGACAGTGGTTTTCCAAGACAGGTCCCACCGTCCATGTACATTGTACATGTGTCATATGTGCATGTACATGTATAAGAGTTGAAATTATGTTACCAACCTATCTTAAATAACTAGCTGCCATGCGAGTCTTATTAAATTCTGAGCTACTAAAATTTCATTGTGCTTACATTTATAACTATGGAAAAGACTATATTGTATTGCAATTTGCATATCTATCTTAAGCTGGCGTCTGCAGTTTTGTTGATCCAATATTCTGTCTATTAAAATTGTGTCAAGGATTTTAATGAATACATGTACAAACAAAATTATGACATAAATTGGTAAAGAATTTATTTCCAGTTCAGAATGGGGTTGACACTCTGCAAAAGTGGGTTTGTTTTCATGTTCTTCTGAAGAAACAGTAAAAATAAGATTTGTGTCCTAACATGTGTAAGATCAGGTATGATAAGGACCCCGCCTTTACTGCACAATGGCCCAAAGTCCTGAGCACCACATATAAAACTATATACAGTCTAACCTGTTTTAAGAGACCGTTCAAGGGAAGTAGCAAAAAGGGTCACATATGACAGGTGGTCTCTTAATTCAGGTTATTTATGAAGGAAAAACATGTTTTGGGAACCATACATTTAGGTCACATAAGACAGGTAATTCTTTAATTCAGTGGGTCGCTAAGGCAGGTCCCGTGTCACAGTAGCTGTTGGCACGTTAAAGAACCCTCCCTGCTCTACGGCCATAAGTGCCGAGCATAGGCAAAATTTGTCGCCCTTCACCGGCACACGGTGACGTCTCCATAACAACAACAAAAACAAACTGCCAATTGAGGTATCATTCCTTGACCTAAAAGTCTTAAGTCTTGCCATTCTTCTGTGGTCAGCAGTGACATGCTTCTTTAAAAATCCTGTAGGCCTATGTTACAAAACTTTGTATTATTATACCTCCCATCAACATAGTTGTGGGGGGAAATACTGGATTCACCATGTCTGTCCATCTATCTGTCTGTCCATCCATCCATCCATCCATCCATCCATCCATCCATCCATCCATCCATCCATCAGTCCATTTATTTCACTATAACTCAAGTACCCGTGGGTCTACATTGTTGATACTTCACACAAGGGTGACCCATTACTCAAGGAGGATTCCTATTGATTTTGGGGTCGAAAGGTCAAAGGTCATTGTCACATAACTCCATTCCTTGAAAATGGTTTCTGCACCATAACGCAAGTACAATGTACCTGTGGGTCTACAGTGTTGATACTTCACACATGGGTTGTCCATTACAATAGGAGGATTCCTATTGATTTTGGGGTCTAAAGGTCAAAGGTCATTGTCATATAACTCCATTTCTTGAAAATGGTTTCTGCACCATAACTCAAGTACAATGTACCCGTGGGTCTACAGTGTTGATACTTCATACATGGGTTGTCCATTACAATAGGAGGATTCCTATTGATTTTGGGGTCCAAAGGTCAAGGTCACATGGCAATGTTCCTTGAAAATGGACCATAATTGCTGCCACAGGGGGTATAAATCCTGTTTGGACAGTTATAGTTAGAACTAATGCAGGTTTTACTATGTATCTCTGAATGCTGACCCAGTATTTCCTGTAAATTTCATCCCCGAAATACATTTCTATATTAAATCTGTCAATTTTTTATTAACCTGTTATTGAAGAAGGCCCCCAGCCAGAGATCAGCTGGCCATGATGTATCAGTTTGCGTCATGCATCGCTAATGGTATGACACTAAAATCTAAAATCTGATATTCATGTTCTGTCACTGACAAATAAACTCAGTCGAGCTTACAAGATATGCCTATCTCTATGACAAATTTTTATGTCATTTAAAAACCACATTCTCTAAAAGTACTTGTAAAAAGACTACTTTAAAATGGAAAGAAGGGATTGATATATGAAATGTCAGAAATGGGTCTAACTTTTGAAAGTGACCTAGATTTTTTGTTAAAGAGATTTTTTTTGTAAAATATTTAGTAGATGTTTTGATATAACAAGATATCCTTTTATGGAGCGGAAAAGATTTTAACATTTCTTTATCTGCTCAATCAGGGCTCTATGATGTGCGGAAATAAGTCGGCTGTAAATGGAGTTTAACAGAGGTTTATTTTACATAGCTATTTTAATGATCCATGACATGTAAGTTTTGGATGATATAAACTTGAAGATTTTTAGAAGAGCAATTTTGCTAGGAAGAGTTTGTTCTGCAACTTTTTTTGTTTTCATGATGTTTATATGATTGCTGTAGTATTCTCCCTAGAAATTTTAGATAGGGGGGGGGGAGGGGTGCATCAGTGGGTGTGAAACCTAAAGTGGGGAGGACATATATGTACAGTTACTGATTTAGAAAAACATCAAAGAGTAGTTTATAGTGTGGTTGCCCATGGAGATGCATTATAAGCAATATTTATAGGTAATGGATATATATATGTGTAAATAAAATAGAGTGGTGGGAAAGAAAAATAGAGTGAGGGTTATGCAGATAGCTTATAGTGTGGTAGCTAGTATGTACAGTAATTAATCCATTTGAATAAAACCTTTTTTGCAACCAATTAAGTTTTGTCAGCGACCCTCTCTGACTCCATCATCTATCTGTCATTCCAAAAATCAATTATAAGAACTAAGTGTGGCTCATTGGTTAGCATGGCTCTTTGGTCACCGTGGCTCATTGGTTATCGTGGCTCATTGGTTACCGTGGCTCATTGCTTAGCGTTGTTCATTGCTTAGCGTGGCTCATTGCTAAGCGTGGCTCATTGCTTAGCATAGTGCATTGGTTAGCGGGTTCATTGCTTACCGTGGTTTATTGCTTACCGTGGCTCATTGCTTAGCGTGGTTCATTGCTTACCGTGGCTCATTGCTTAGCATTTCTAACTTCTGATTACAAGGTCAGATAGGAATGACCCAGGTCTGGACCTGTATCACATTAAGTGCCAGCACGTTGGTGAATCCTACCTACTGAATACTCAGCCATAAGTGCTGCACATAGGCCAAAATTATCTCCCTTAGCTGGCATCGGTGATATCTCCATATACACTAAGTGAAAGATTCTTTAGTGGGACATTTTAAAGTAACAATACATCACAGCATTGAATTGCAATGCAGTAATTCTTTGCCATATTTGTGATATATGCAACTGACCTCTAGGTCACATTTCAGAGTAAGGTCTAACCATGTTGGTTCTGTTGGCTGTATATGACAAATCGTTTAACATCCCAGTCAAAAATTGTTCACAATTGTGTACAATTGTTGTCAAAAGTTGTCTTTCATGTTTGTAGATGTTAATGTCTTTGTCTGAAAATGTAATTAAAAAAAAAAAAAAAAGAAATTTTCACTTTAGTTTTATTTGATGATTGGTTAGTTGGTTGTATTGTTGTTTAACATCCCACTCAAGAATCTTCCACTTACATGGAGACATCATGCACTGTGTGCCGATGAAGGGTGTCAAATTTTGCCTGTGCTCTGTACTTTTGGCCATACAAAAGGGAGTGTTCTTTAACTTGGCGACACATACTTTGACACAGGACCTCTGTTTTTACTGTCTCATCTGAAAGACAGGGACAGCAAACTGCAGTGTACATGGTTTGGGCTCGAATCCCAGACCTCATGATCAGAAGGCAAACATGTTATAACTGCTAGGTAATGCCATTGTGGCCCCCCACTTACATTTGTATATACAGTGTAACGGCGTCAACATGCAGTGCCTTTGAAACGGTTATGTAATTTCAAATATTCTGTGACATCAAACCAATAGTAGAAAAATTTTGGTTGAAAACTTAATTGTTGATTTCCCATCGGAGTAGGCGTTGGCACTAAGATGCTTCTATGCTTGATGACCGTATTTTCCTATTGGCTACAAATGTAACACTAATCAGATTTTTACTTTGAATTAGCGTTTACTCATAATCGTGCATGCTTATAGTCCATGTTTATAATTGATCGGATTCATGTTGTTTTTTTTTAAATTTATCTCATGAAATATTTAGTATACAGTAGATAAACAGCTCTTTTAGTGTTATTGTTAAGCTTTATTCATTTTTTGGGATATTTCAGGTAAACATGTTTTTGTTAAACTTGAATTTCCACACGTTATGACATACCCATATTTACAATTTGCTATGCATCATTACTTAGTGTTTGCATGTTGTTTTATGTTTTATTATCTTATATAGCCATCGACTTGTTTTTCACAAAGCCATTGAAACAATATCTCGATTCCATTAGAAACATCAACAAAGCCGACGGTTTGTGCATCAAACGCATTACTTTTAGCAGTTCAGTAAATCCTGTCTTAGCTAGCTGACAGAGCACCCCTCTACAACAACAGAACTCTATACTCCTATGAATTTATGCAAAGAATTCTTTCATTAGTTTCTAAATAATATGGATGTGTTTTCTAGTAGGTAGAGCATGCAACTCTTGTGCAGAAGCAGAAGGCTCTTTTATTTCCTTTATTCAGAGGTGACCTTTATAGACATTCCATTTATTCAGTGGTGACCTTTGTAGACATTTCCTTTATTCAGAGGTATCCTTTATAGACATTTCCTTTATTCAGAGGTGACTTTTATAGACATTTCCTTTATTCAGAGGTGACCTTTATAGATATTTCCTTTATTCAGAGGTGACCTTTATAGACATTTCCTTTATTCAGAAGTGACCTTTATAGATATTTCCTTTATTTATAGGTGACCTTTATAGACATTTAATTTATTCAGAGGTGACCTTCATAGATATTTTCTTTATTCAGAGCTGACCTTTATAGACATTTCCTTTATTCAGAGGTGACCTTTATAGACATTTCCTTTATTCAGAGGTGACCTTTATAGACATTTTCTTTATTCAGAGGTGACCTTTATAGACATTTCCTTCATTCAGAGATGACCTTTATAGACATTTAATTTATTCAGAGGTGACCTTTATAGACATTTCCTTTATTCAGAGGTGACCTTTATAGACATTTCCTTTATTCAGAGGTGACATTTATAGACATTTCCTTTAATCAGAGGTGACCTTTATAGACATTTCCTTTATTCAGAGGTGACATTTATAGACATTTCCTTTAATCAGAGGTGACCTTTATAGTCATTTCCTTTATTCAGAGGTGACTTTTATAGACATTTCCTTTAATCAGAGGTGACCTTTATAGACGTTTCCTTTATTTAGAGGTCTTTATAGACAGGTGCCTTGTATTTAGAGACCATTAAAGACGGATGCCTTTTATTCAGAGGTGACTTTGATAGACAGGTGTCCTTTATTCAGAGGTGGCCTTTTGTACGGGTTTCCTGTATTGAGAGACAGATGCCTTTTATTCAGAGGTGACTTTGATAGACAGGTGTTCTATATTCAGAGGTGACTTTTATAGATAATTCAGAGGTGACCTTTTATAGATAGATGCCTTTTATTTAGAGGTGACTTTGATAGACAGGTGTTCTATGTTCAGAGGTGACTTTTATAGATAATTCAGAGGTGACCTTTTACAGATAGATGCCTTTTATTCAGAGGTGACCTTTTAAAAACAGGTACCCTTTATTCAGGTGTGGCCATTGAAGCAGTTTTGACCATGTCCATTTTATAACGTGTTTTATTCCAGCAATGGAAAAAATGTATCTTGATCCATTACTGTGAAAAAAATGTGATGAAACTCCTGTCATTTCATGATATATTAGGTAATTTTCTCATTTTTCAGTCAGCTGTATAAAATTTGATAGCCTACCGTTATAGCTGACTGGCCAGATTGTTATGAATTTTGTTTTTTTACTATTATATGTAGATATATATATAGATGACAGAGCTGTATAGATATTTAAAATTGCATTGTTGATTTGTTTTCTTCTTTTTATGCCCCCGTGATCGAAGATCGGGGGGCATATTGTTTTTGGTCTGTCTGTCTGTCTGTCTCTCTGTCTCTCTGTTTGTCTGTCTGTTTGTCTGCACACATGGTTTCCATCAGGTAACT
>JACSZP010021697.1:0-11100 GCA_016161895.1 Pinna nobilis
CCAGTTATTGAAGGCATATGGAGAACTAAGAGTAAGAAGGGTAAGAACAATCAGTCATAGGTCTATTAAAGATCTATTGATGGTGGGCGTCAAGATCCTTCTAGGATCTCTTGTTTCATTAATCTTGCTTTTCCATGTTTCACTTTCAACAGTGTTCATTTCGACAGAGTAACGCTCGAGTTGTCTCTCTTATCGTAGCAGTTTCCATGGCTTTACTTTCTTTTTATTTTTACTTTCGTCCTTTCATTCAGAATGTGATTACGTCTTCAACACTGTAAGTGGAACAATTGCTTCCCCTGTTTATACTGGAAATAAATATGCGAACAACGAGCACTGTAAATTCTTCGTGGACTCTATACCTGGAAGTAATGTTCTTCTCGGCTTTGAGAAATTCAGGACTGAAGAGAAATATGACAATGACTGTGTTGACTTCATTGAGGTGAGAATACAATCCTTAGCCAATATGTCAAATAAGAAATTGACTTTCCTAAGTATCTTGAATTCCACGAATCGACGCGTTCGCATTGCCCTTGATTACTGCCACATTTGTAATTTCAGCCCTTCTTATCTAGATATTTATTTACTTTTATCATTATCAATTTAAAAAAAATAGCTTTCATCCAGGAAAATCCGTATTGACGTAATTTAAACGGCGACGTCATTTCCTTGCGGGATGATTCAAAAGGGTTAGACACACTGGCAGCGCGGGTAGACAGGTTTCCTTTTATTTACCACACTGAGAAAAGACAACACGTAACGAATAGCCTTTACACATTGTAACATTTCCTCATTTTACAGAACAACATTTTCCTAGATTAAATCTTCTACTTAAACTCAATGCCACTATGTCTGAGATATTGAGAAAATGATGCAAACTTAATGCAAGTTTATGATGACAACAAAGGAAATTGTAAATTATATCGTTGAAAAATGTTAACCAAGCAAGCATGATAATTGACATTATTTTTGGTATCCGTTTTTTTAAATATCAAATACATTTACTTATAAGATTTGTCCAAAATTTCAAATTATATCTTATTATAGACTTCAGAATTGAGAAAATTTCATATATGTTATAATGTAGAATGATATGATAAGAATTAAAGACATGTATCATAATTTTAATTAGATTAAATGATTGATGATTATATAATGCAGTATTTGTAAATTGCGAACATCGCCTTGAATTTAGAAAAAAAAATTGCTATCGATAAAAGTTTTATTTAAATGAAGTAGAAAACATTAAATGGGGTTATCGACTGAAATTGCACAAATTCACCTGTAAAATACATATACCGTAATGTCTTGCGTAATGCCCGCAGATTATACGTTTATAAACGAAAAAAATATCTTCTTAGAGCCATTTGATGAAGAAATGTATCTGTTTCGCTAAAAAAAAACATTCGGGTTATGAAATGTCTTTCTTATCCAAAATTTGTGTTAGGCACAAATATTGACAGTATCGATATCAAGACTTTTTTAAAGAATTTATTGCTTTAAATGAAGATGTGCTACAAATGTGTTTGCTGCAAATGTATCAGTATATACCACATGTGAAGATTGTACTAAAATGTTTTATTACAATGCAATAAGTAGATTTGTAGCATATAGAGGAAAACCCGCGGGCAATAAGTGAAGCAGGCTCTCTGAAGACTTTAAAACATAAATGCGATATTTTGTGGTGTGCGGATTATACATCGAAGCGGGTAATACGAAAGAGATCAATTATGGTACTGTCAACGTCCTTGTATGACTTTTTTAACAGATTATCGACGCCTCAACGCCATTTGGCAGCCATAATCATTATTGTGGATCTGCATTACCGACCCGCCGAAAACTGACCGGAAGTAAACTTATGATGAACTTCATATCAGACGACACGGTAGATAATGAAGGCTTCGTGGCACATTGGGCAGGTGAGTGCTTTTATTTGATTGTAAAAATATGTATAACACAACTGTATCTCGCATCAGTTTCATGAAGGTTGTCATTGTTACATGTAGTAAGTAATTTAAGCCAATATAATTGTGTAAATGTAAATGTTTAGAAAAGAAAATATTTAAACATCACCATCTCATAACTACAGTGGAACACGGTTATATTGAACTCTGATAAATAGGAATCCTGCTTAATTCGAAATGATCTAATTTCCTGACTAAATCATTTTGATACAAAGTTAATCAGGTGATTTACAAAAAAAAAAATTTAGGTTAAAGAAAAATCAATCCCCTTCGCCCTGCTGATTGGCTTAATTTGGTCTGACTAGCGAGGTGGTCTCCTAAGTGAGGTTTAAAATCCTAAAATAATGATGAACAGACTGAATTCTGAGTCTTTTTTGTGAGTCTCCCAAATGAGGTGGTGTTTCGGCGCGGTTCCATTCAATGTGCCTCTCATCAGGTTGAATGAATCGTGTGAATTATTCTTGTGTATTTCATTTATCAAATAAGACATCCGTTTCTAATTTAGCATGTGGCGGTACACTTGAACATCACCATGGGGAGCTGACGTCACCCAGCAAGTACCGAGAAATAGGGTGGACAGAGGAGTGCACATACTCCCTGAAATCGCCAGGTGCTAATTTGTATTTCGTGCAAATAAGCTCCACGGGTACCAAACCCACAGGATGTCGAGATTCACTACAGGTAAACACTTGCTTGTTACACCAGGGTATATGAACATTTTTATTCCAGAGGCAAACTACTGACTGTAAAGTTGATGCCTCAAGGATATAACAAAACTACATTTCACAAATTTTACGGTCACTATTACGACCTTTTTTGAAATGACAACGAATCATTGAATGGAATTTGGTACTACTTGTTCGAGTGTGGTTTTTGAATCGTCTCTTTAAATTCTGACGAAAATTCGTTTCCCATTTATTAAATCTGCAATATACTTTGGACTCATGGCGGATGTGACAGGTCAGCAGATGAAGCTGACTCCCTCATGGCACCTGATCCAACCTCTATAGATCCGCATTTGTGCAATATTCATCACAATTGTATATTGCCTTTTGATTAATCGATCGATTGATACCTGGCTATCTATTATTTTCATTTGTTTTAAACAAAATATCTTTTGTTCTTCATAATCAAAGCAATAACATTGAAATGTACTCATGTGAAATTACAGTAAGAGGCGCTAAAAATATTAACTTTTTTTTCAAGATTTCAGAAGAATCTGGTGGCGTCAATAGAAGTCGGGTTAATCTGCCTTGCACGGATGACGCTAATCAGTTTATTCTTTCTCGGAGCTCATCCCTCTTCATAAAATTCAATATGGCGCTGGCTAAGGACCAATCAATGTTATTTAGTCTACGATGGACGGGTAAGAGTTTGAAAAATTTATAGATTTTATGTTTAAATGATTTATTCAGCTTGTCTAGTTCAGTAAACACAAGCAAGGTTACATCACCCATCATTCAAATGACGTCATATATTTGTTCATTTGTAAAAATGAGATTGCAGTAATCCTAATTAAGATAAACAATAAAACACATATACCAGTGTTTTTAACCGCTTGTTAAGACCTTACACCTTTGATTTTCATATGCGTGATTGCAAAAATTTGCAGTTAAATTTCCATATCGATCATATAACGAAACAATGCGCATTTAAGCACATTACTTTTCCTTTTTAGTAATTAGTAGTGCCAAGGGCATTTAGAAATATCTCTATATACCTTTGCGTTTTACCGTTTATTTCAAATTGAGAGGGTTTTATAGATTTTACGTAAAAATATTTTAATTGAGTTAAATGTTGGCAAGCATGTTTATTATAATTTTTCTTTTTTATTAGCTTGTGGCAGTAGAATAACAGCACCTATGGGTCACATACAATCTCCGGGATGGCCAGGATATTACCCAGTGTCCTCTTCTTGTTCTTATCTTATCGACTCAACATCCGGTAGTTTCATCAATTTAGACTTTTCTACTGTGAGCCTGGCATCACTTGATTCCTGCCAAGACTACGTTCAGGTAATTGTGTCTTTTACATGTTAAAAGTTTACATTTAAAAGAAATCTATCTGGGCATTCTTGTACTTCCGGTCACATGGTATCATTTTATTCCATTTAAGGTTTGTGCTTCTGTAGAGTAATTTTATTCCGCGTGAGTTTTGTTTCGCGTTAATTCGCGAAGATTATCAAACGCGAATTCAAATTCATCGCGTAATTTGATACAAATGTAATGCCTATTTTCGAGGAATAAGTTGCATGTAATGATCATCTGCAGTGTATCTGTTTTGGTCGTCCATAAGGCCCCCTATTCTTCTGATTTCACATAATGTATTTGCTAATAAAATGATAAAATGATATTTCTTTGATATCACTACCTGTACTTTATATTAGTAGAGGTTGTGATTTTTTAATTTATTTATTTTTTTTTTTTTTGTGATGGCCAATGCAGAATAGACTAAGGAAGGTACGCGCGAAATTAACGTAACGTGACACGGGACCTCGGTTTTTACTGTCTCACCCGAAAGACCGTGACAGCCATCCACGACGTTTTTTCTTTAACAGACTCTCTAAGCAATTTTCCATATACTAGAGTATATCTTTGAGTTAGCTTCAAGAGATGGCGTTAAAATCCCTATTATAAAACAGTCTATTTAGGAATTTTGAGGTAAGTTTGTATTTCATACATATACATGTATCTAGACGTTTAAATCTGTTTAATTGTTTTTAATCGGTGTTCATTGGGTATCCATTTTTCATATGCTACAGGTTTTTGACGGGGAAAACGAATATTCACCCTTGCTCAGAAAAATTACTGGTGGCGTCATGCCCCCGACAATAGTGTCAAGGTCTAACAAAATGTTTGTGAAGTTTGTACAGACTTGTAACCAAAGCAGCAAAGGATTTGATGCAAAATTTACAGGTATGCTACAATTATCATTATACTTGACTGAATTCAATACTGTTTTGATAATAAGAACAAATGCACGTGGGTTTACTTCACAGCTGTTGATGTTGAATTGTTGTTTAACGTCCCACTGAAGAATACTTCACTCATATGGAGACGTCACTGTGTGCCGTGAAGGGCGAAATATTTAGCATATAGAGCAGGGGAGGTCCTTTAACGTGCCAACACCTCCTGTTACACGGGCCCTCGGTTTTTACTGTCTCACCCGAAAGACAGGGACGACAAACCACAACGTGGCGTTTCGCGGATTCAAACCCCAGCCCTTCGATTCGAAGTCGAACACGCTATCCACTCGGCCAATGAGATCCCTATTTATAGTATGTATGTGTGTATGTATGTATGTATGTATGTTTGTTTGTTTGTTTGTTTGTATGTACAAAGTATTCATAAATGTAAATACTTAAAAGAAAAGATAGATTGATTTGTTTCTCTCGATAGGTTTATTTGTTTCAAAGGTCTTGTGTCTGCAAACAATACATATCAAAGCTGAAAAGACATTCCTTTTGAACGGGATTTTGAAAACTTTCTTTAAATATTTAAGTCTCAAATAAATGTAATTATGTTCTGCAGTGTGCGGCGTAACTTTCACAGAAGAGAGAGGGGAGATAACTTCTCCAAATTATCCACGGAATTACAACAGAGGCTTGACGTGTAGTTACAAAGTACACCTAGAAGACGATATGTTTGTAAGATTAATGTTTATCAACTTCCATGTCGGATCAGAGAGCAATGGAGAATGTCTTAATGATTACGTGGAAGTAAGTACACTTTGAATCATGGGAAATATACATCCGTGTTCACATACAAACAAAATAGGTGTTGGCTGGTTTATTCAGATAGTAATTCCTTTCCTTTCTCATTCATTTTGACGATTGATCGTATCTCTTGCAATGTTATTTTTTCTAACTTCAACACTGACACGAATTCAAAGCTAAAAGATGTCAGCTCTCTATGCAATAGAAGGTAAAGACGAATATGTAATGGCTTTTCATTACACAGCTGGTTTCAAGATTGTAAAGTTGTGCATTAGAATGTCATAAGGATGGGGGTCGTGTTGCTTTTCCTGTCCTTCTGTTGAGACAATAAAAAGCTGAGGTCAATTGATGCCAGTTCAATTAAGACCCTTACCATCAATGACTTATAAATGACGTTCATAAGTCCTTCTATGATATTTATTGATGTCCCAATCGTAATTATTGAATAGACATTTAACAAAAATTACAATAACTATAATATTTATTTGTGAGGTTTACGCAGTATTTTTGCTTCTTATTTTCACATTCCTGGATATAAGTACGCACTGTTTCTATATACCAATACAATGTATGTTACTGAAGCTGGGTTTGGGAAAGCATATATGCATTTTTACACGGCATATTTTTTTTTACGAAATTTCTCATTATTAGCTCATGATAATAAAAAAAATTATGATAATAATAAAAAAATATAATGATAATAGTTATAACTATGATTATAATAATAATAATCATAGCAATAAAAACAACAATAATGATAATAGTAATGTAAAATTTAAACCAACAACCCTAATGCTATTTCAGATACGGGACGGGCTGACGACTCAGTCGCCACTGATTGGTAAATACTGCGGACAACTGGACAACTTCACAATCAGCTCGATGACAAACACCGCCATGGTAACGCTCGTACCATCAGCAGACACAACAATAAATTTTCCGGGATTTACTCTCTCATACAAGGCTATATCCTCAGGTACAACCCATTTGCATATGATGTTTATTCATTGGACCTCCATATTCTATTAATCTGTAAATCGGTATATTTTTATTATCATTTATAATGTTGACAAGTGGTCAAAAGATGTTCCATGCCAAAAACAAAACCAACAAAACAACCATGGGGAGTGTTTAAAGACTTTTATTTTTTACGTAAATTTTTAACGTAAAAATTTATTTATTATAATAAAATTAAAAATTATTTTTTTAATAAAAAAAAACGTAATTTTTACGTAAAGAATATTTAAACCGAATTTCATGGGTTGAGTCATTAATAACAAAGATTTACAAATTGGCAACCCAAAAAAAAAGTCATTTTCCAAATTACTATCGGTGCTTTTATACTTTTTTGTCACAGCAAAGGGTTAACCGTGGTTATAACATTAACATATTTTTTTTCTTTGTATATTATTTGTAACTATAACTGGTCTTTTTAAAGTGTCATTTTCCTCATGAAACATCAAATGAGATATCCATGTCATGCATTATCAATAAGATCTGAAAGAAAATTGTATGATGTTTTCTCAGTTTAAGAATAGGTACATCTTTTAAGATATTTTGTAAAATAATTGTGTTTTGTTTCAGATTTACGAATAACAGAAGCTACAACTCAGTTACAACAGAATTTTACCATTATATATAATGGTCTAACGGACGATCAACAGTCATTATTAGGTACTCCTTACGCTATCTATTTTGTTATACCGATGCTAACCATATCTTGTAATTACCAACTTTCCTGGGAAGTTATATATTTACAGGACTCACCCTGGACTCAGAAAACTCAGAAATTTTTTAGCCAACAGATAATTTTATTAGCCAGTATGTTTAATATTCTTGGTAATTTACATAAACTTGCACCTGCTAGCAACTTAAGGCATTATTGCCTATATATCATTAAGCATCTCCCTTTTGTTCCTTGACTTTCATTGCTAAATTTTATTTTAGCATTTAGGGTTAAAATATTTGAACACCTCTAATCATTTGCCCAACACAAAAGTGTTAGCCAGAAAATTAGCCAATTACAATTATTTTTAGCCAATTTCCACAAAAACTAGTCAATGGCTAAATTGGCTACCCCCAGGGTGAGCCCTGTATTTAAGACAAAAAGCAACATAGCGTTTTGTATTATTTCTGTATGAAGGACAGTGACAGTGACTTACCAATGTACAACTCCCTTTTTGTATCGTGTTATGGCTTAAACAGGTGAATGGAATCAAAAAGAAAGAAACCTATATTTATACATGTATTATCCCTGTACCACATGCACCACTTGGAGACTCTGTAACATTTGCTGAATGAGAATCGATATATTGTTGTAATGGACCAGGTGTTTGCATCATCTCACTAAGATATTTTCAGGTCTTTTAGAAAAAAAAAAATGAACTTGAAACTATAAAAAAAAAACCCATCAGATTGTAAAGGCATTTATGGTAAAGACAATTGCATGAAAGTGTGAATCATAATCAAAACTAGTTGTTAGATTTTCCATTTAAGGAAATATGTTCTAGTACATGTATTGAGAAAGTGTAGAGGTGTCAAAAGTCGTGTACATTGAGATTATATAGAGGCGTCAAAAGTCGTCTACATGGGGTAAAGGGTTGTAAAAAACAATCAGAACCATAACCAAAAAGTATTGGTATATATCATATTTAAGCGTAGGCGCTCATCTTCAGACTACGAGATTATGGGTTTAAGTCTCAGCATAGTCAGCTGACCTTTCCTGTCCTCTAGCGAAGAAATGGCAGAAAAGACCGGGCTTCATTCTCCTTTTCTCGTGCCGGGATGCTAAATTTACCTTACTGCTCGATAACCCCAAGTGCTCAGCATAGATCAAAACGTAGTGCCATTAACTGTCGATTGACGATATCCCCGTATGTGTGAGAGACGTCAGATAACACCGAAATACAGAAGAAACAGGATATGTTGAAAACTTGAAAACTGTAGCACTCTACATTTGCCTCTGGATTGAAATATCTGAAAATAATTTGCTGTAGAACAACAGAAAATATTCAAAATGAAGGTGTTTAGATGAATGTTCGTGTACACAAAAAATAAATTATAGACTCTTTTCCAAACATTTTCGGCAACCTGGCATTTATCAAGTGGTTGACAACAGTTGCAGTAATGTATACATATCTTCACATCCGCATCATGAAAAGTTTCATTACAAAAATCAACTATTTGAAGTTACAGACTTTACCAGCCCTTGTTGACGTCTCCATATCAGTGAAATATTCTTGTAGGGAACTTTAAACAAGAATACAGCAGTCTCTATCTTACAGTACTTTCAGTACTTTGATTTTATGTATTTTTATCAATTTATTTATTTGTCAAAAATTGGGTTTCCCTTGAAAAAAATGAAATTCAAATAATTTTTTTTTAAACTTCCTGTGTCCGGCTATTTGATATATGTAGGTTCTGTAATATTCTACCACAGGATCGACATTGACACTTCGTGGACCTACTCCTTTAATATTTATTTCAAATAAACAGAGTTTCAGATTAACTGGGTCAAACGTATTAATGTCACTAACAGTCATTTTATTAAGGGGGAATTCAATATATCAGTGCTCAACCAAGGTTAATGTCATATCAAATTGTTCATGCTTATATTATTAAGAGGATCATGACGTTTTTCAATTTTTAACTAAACACTTCCTCTAAAGATTTAGTATTTGTTGCACAAGGACTATATTTAGGATTTGTAACATTTATTTCACTGCAGACGGATCGATGTTTTGTTACATATAATTGATACATTCGTAATCTAACTTTTGGTCACAGTCTTACAATTATCTTTACAGATAGCAGTGTTCCTGTAATGGTCACTTTAGGAATCATCGTCGCCATCTTAATCATCATCATTCTTGCAATGGTTCTCTACAGCAGATCCCAAAAGTAGGTACACGTTTAGGTATGGGAGCCATATTCTCAAATATGTTGTCATTTTCCTGATACAAACTTTGTATTAAGCTCCACAAAAAACTTGCAGTACGTGTGCAGAAAATTTTTAGAAAGTATATGATAGAAAACTCGCAAGGTTCACATATGGTAGGTATGTTTATCGCTTTTGTTTATAGTTGATCCCAAAAGTTGGTACACACTGCGGTGTGAGTTATTGCTCACTTTTTTCAATTCCACCATGAATATTTGGTATTTAGCACCATTTAAGAGTCACCGTGCTCAAAAATACGGATTTTATTTACTTTATATTAGAAAATTCAAGAACACATAGATCTATCTGCCTCTATTTTGCCTATCTGCCTTCTGTCTGTCTTCTATCTTACTGTATGACTCAATTAAAACTTTTTATTATTATTAAGAAGTGGCAAGAGCAATATTCTGAAACGGAGCTGAAACATTTTTAATTTTACCCTACTTTGCCTACAGACCACCATTGATAATCCCAGAACAGAAGATTGTCGTGAAGCCAAACCGTGATGGAGTATTAAACTACCGTGATAACACCCATCTCATCGATGTGTACAATAGAGTGGGCGAGCCGACAACTGCAGGCAGTGCGTCCCTTCAACAGCAGATACGAGAGCAAACACAAAGACGACGCAGTACCGGAAGTCATCTTCAGCGTGATGTATATGCACATCCGGTTAAAAGGAATGGATCTAGCAGTATAAAAGAAGATGAAGAAGTGTATTTTGAGAAATCGGATAGAAACTATGACCATCTGAGTCAACCAAGACTTGACTGTGGCCTCCCAACTGACCAGGAATATTCACTTGATGACCCTGCAGATAATTATGCAAAGGTTGACAAAAGCGGCAAACAGAAGGACCAGCCAATGAAAACCTTCCCACAGAAACGAGGCTTTGCCAATGATACCTACGAACATAACGAGAAAACCACCGTGAAAAAGCCACAAGATATGATGTACTTATAAATAAACATTTTAGCATGAATTTGTAATTGTCAAGTGAGCCATGAGCTGTCACTAAGTCTCTTTTGCATTTCATCATTTTCATGTGACTGTCTGAATGAAATATTAGTGTCAATAGATTCAGTTTTAGTTTCTTCTATACATAACATTTCAATTTGACCTTTTTGTAAAGTGATGTTTGACTGATATTTGTATATTTTGCATATATGTACATGTGTATAGGATCGATGATCCACGTCTTTTGGATCTTTCAGATATTTTTTTTCCAATTTCCAAACAATTTATTGTTACCTTTTACATTTCAAATTTTGACAAGTTTTATTGTATAATTGTGCATAACGGTCCATGTAAATAGAGCCCATGACTCCCAATTTGTACTGTATACATGTACATGATAAATCAGTTTGTATCTTCTTTATATGTGATTAAAGAATGACTAAACCATCAATTAAATGTATCTACCTCATGAAACATCAATGCTAAGGGAAAGTTTATAACAGACAAAAGTCGCCGCGGTATATATATAT
>JACSZP010021700.1:0-17457 GCA_016161895.1 Pinna nobilis
AATAATGCCAGACATTTACAGAAACTAATCATTATTATTACTACTGATCAATAGGAAAAGCGAGACTTGCCAGTATCAAATACTCCTTGCTTTTAGGTTAAATGAAATAGGATAGGAAGACGTCAAATCAAAAATATTGAATGTCATGCACTTTACCAATGATCATCGCAAGCCTGCGTTGTGGCAATTACTCTAGTCGATTTTTTTCTTCATTTAGTTCAAATTGTGTTTTGTGTAGAATATTGCCATTTTAAGGCTAACGCACTTCTGCGTCTATAGCTTGAACATTCACCTAAAGGATGTTTATAAAGATATATCTTGAGCGTTTGGTAATTGTTATGTTCTTATTTTGTTCTAATGTACAAAAAATACATGTGATAGAAAAAGACGATTTCTGCATTGAAAAAGAGATTGGTACAATTCATTTAAAAATTCAAAAATCATGAAATTGGAAACTACTCTTAATTGATTAGTTACATTTTGTGCTCATGACAGAGTTTTAAAATTGACTTTATGACGATGTATGATTACTTAAAATTGAATAAAGCCGCTGCACTTATGGAAATTTAATGTCACCATATGAGAGATAGACAGGGAGAGAGAGAGAGAGAGAGAGAGAGAGAGAGAGAGAGAGAGGGCAAATCAGCAATAAATCAAATTATATGAAATCTATTATCACCATCCCTTGGTTATCGTGTTCCCATTATGTCAGGCAAATGGATGGTGAACTAATTGGCCTTAGTTGAATTAAGTTTGAAATATATGATAGTCTTCATGTAAATGGTTTTGAAATATAACCACGTTTCATTAATGGTTCAAGTCACATTCCCCTGTAGATATACAACGAAGAATAATTTATGTACACGGCATTCTCTCTTTTTCCACTGATGTCTACAATATTTGCATGCTATAATTCCCAAAGGAGAAATAACGAAATTATGGCTAATTCTAAACAATTAAGATGTATCTGCCTGTCGATTCCTTCCGATAAATCATCGCGCCGATGAAGGGCGACAACATTTGCCTATGCTAGCACTTTTGATCGTAGAGCAGGGAGGGTTGTTTAACGTGCCGACACTCACTCTGACACGAACAACTATTCCGAATTCGAAGAACAGGGTCAGCCTATTATGGCTCCGTTTTACACCCATCCCGTTCTTTGGAATGGAATTGCAAGAATAGTACAAACGGTTTTGACAATAAGAATACATATACATATTTTTTTCATCAGTATTTTATTCAATATTCACAGAATGAATATCTAGGCTTAGCAGACCAATTAAGTGAGTATGTGGTAAAATTGCTGGACAAAGTTCGAGGACATGACGAGTTGGAAAAACTGCTTAACAAGAAACGCCGGGATGCAGGCGACGAATCATATGAACAACTATCCAGGCTTCAATTAGCAATACACTACAACGAGAAAAAGGTTCATCACTAAGCATAAGTATCTGACAGTAATGCTAAATACTGGGCTTGAGAACTCTTAATGCATTTTGCTGATGGATTACAATTTCCCTCTCTATGATAACTACACAAAAGCGAGTGAAACCGTCAATTTCCATTAACATTGATTTGTCATCGGTCGCGAGATTCAGTAGTAAAATGATGTATTTCATTGACAATTTGTATGGCTATAGTCCACAAATAAAAGAAACACATTTGCGTATCTGATGAACCAGTGCTTTAGACATATTCGTCTTCTATACATTTCCCACACTTTCAGTTTCCTTTACTTTTCAAAGTTATGTCGCAGTTAATTTGTCATACAAATGGTCCTTAATCCATCATCATTCCTCGAATATGTTCAATGAAAGCAAAATGTCACAAATTCAAGAGAAGTCCATCTAATTTAACCAAATAACGATTTTGTTCAGAATATGGTTTTGGGCCTCTATATTCATCTTTATAAATGCAAGGGACTATTGAAATTTATTTTAGGACATAGACGTAAAATCTGCGTTTATGGTACAGATGAAAGAAAAACGATGATTAAAAATACAATTTAATTACTTGAAATATCATGCAATAGCACAGTATTTAGCTATGACGAGAAAAATAAAATGTAGCCCCGTCCCTTCTTGTTTGTAGAATTTGAGAAGGATTTATGAGTTGATAAACTACGAAGATAAAAATGTGTAACTATATAGGCAGATAACTGAGTAGTAGCAAACTTGAATATTCCACATCCTTGAATCTTATATGATATTCAATTATGTGGTGAAGATATATAGCTATATGCGTATACTATAGTAGCAACTTGTTTGATTTAGTACGTAATTATGGAGAGGTTTCACAGTCAGTTTTCAATTATTCAATTGACCAACATTTTTATCCATCAGTTTGTGGCGCATCCAAGTTGTCAACAGAAATTGGTCAGCATTTGGTATGATGATCTCCGGGCCCTGGAGAGGTCCAACTGGTTTTTCCGGTCATTGATGGTGATATGCATCACAGTAGTGTATCCACTCTTAGCCATACTTTATTGGTTTTTCCCCGGATCTAAGGTACGTTTTTCATACATTTTTAAAAAATGTTTATATTTAAGAAAGGTCGATAGAAGATAAGAAATTTTTTCGATTATAAGAATTTCCAATTGTTTCATATCGAAAGTTTTACTGCTTTATGAACATGGTAATGAAATAAAAGAAGTATTCGGCTGTCATACACTATGAGTTACTACAGAATAATATGAATGGTTCATACTATAATTCTGTATCCTAACATTGTTTTATTTTCTTAATTTGTATCTCGGTTAAGAATTTAATAAGTCATTATTGATATTCCTAACATCTGTTGTTAATGTCTATTGTAATTTCGAAATGGTCGTCGTTTTTTTTTCAGATTGGGAAATGCCTGCGCTATCCGTGTATAAAATTCATCGGACACACCATGTCCTTCATAACTTTCCTGGCGATGATACTAATTTCCAGTGCAGCTGAGGGGGCGTCTGTCCAGAAGAAGTTATCCTCCTCCCCGTCAACTTACTCCAGATATTTACTATACAGAGTAGAGAGTAATCTGACGCTCCCACAAGACTTTGTGTTACGAACGTCCCGACCGGAAATAATTCAACTCTGTTTAAGCCTATGGATAATAGGTAAAATTGAATGATAATGTTGCCAGTAGTTCATGCAGTATTCGCAAAGGGTGTGGCAAGCCAATATGGGATGCTGGCTTCTTCCGGATACCTGGTCCCATCCCATTAGGGATTTGCAATTGTTTTCCTTGTTGAGCCCGTTATCATTCCTCAACTTGTCCTGTTTGTTGGGACTTAGATTTTGAAACATCCCTTGGTACATCTGCATTTTTTTCTCAATTTTTTTTATAACAGAAGTCCAGATTAAGTGTCATCTTACTATGATATAAACTTGTCTATAACTTTGAAGTAAGAGTGATAGCCTTCAGAACGAGATGTCGAGAGTTTAACTTTCAATGGCGGTTTACTGGTCTGTCCTATCCATTAGTTGAGACAGAGAACACCGAGGGATCACATGGCACGTTCAAGATCTCTTAGAACAAAGCACAAAAACTTGAGCATTGGTACAATTCTCGGAAGCATGTATCAGCTTTGTATGGCCATGATAGCGTAAAACAATTACAGAATATCAACACCAACAGGGGGTACTAAGTGGTACGATCTAAAAGACACGTCCCTTGTATATGAAATTAATTTAATTGATATTGTAATCTGGAGAACAGAATTGTGCTCTATCAAAAAACATGTAATTAGAAATTTACGGATTTAGGTTATGTTTACATTATTTTCTTACAGGAATGCTCTGGCAAGAAATCAAACAGGTGTACGGAGATGGAATCTACGACTATTTTGACTCACTGTACAACTATTTAGACGTGGCTGTTCTTACTCTGTACATAACATCATTCACCCTTCGATACGTTAGTATCATGAAGGTAAAGCTTGATTAAGATTCATCATTCAAAATTTAAGAAGTTCTGTAACAATCTCTCTGCAACATATTCTCCGACTAGTTTTTCGAATTTATTAGATTGTATCATTGTGTGAGAGACAACGTGGGGCTGCTGTAAAGAGCGCAGCTCAAGACATGAGTACGAGTTCGAGTCAAGGCGGAAACTTCTTGGCTTAAACTTTAAGTAGTTCTGTAACAATTTCTCTGCAACATATTCTCCGACTAGTTTTACGAATTTCTTAAATAATTTGTATTATTGAGTGAGAGACAACGCGGTGCTGCTGTAAAGAGCCCGGTTCAAGACATGAGTACGAGTTCGAGTTAAGCAGAAACTTCTTGGCTAAACTTTAAGTAGTTCTGTAACACATAAGATAATCTCTCTGGAATATATTCTCCGATTAGGTTTATGAATTTCTTAGATGAATTGTATTATTGTGTGAGAGCCAACGTGGTGCTTCGGTAGAGAGAACGGCTCAAGACATGAGGTCAAGTTCGAGTCATGGCTGAAACTCCTTGGCTTAAACTCTAGGTAGTTTTGTAACAATTAAACTAATTAAACTAATCTTTCTGGAACATATTCTCCGAACAGTTTTATTAATTTATCAGATGATCTGTTTTATTGTGTGAGAACCAACGTGGTGTTGCTGTAGAAAGCGCGGCTCAAGAAATGAGTTCAAGTTCGAATCATGGCGGAAACTCCTTGACTTAAACTTTAAGTAGTTCTGTAACAATTAAAATCTCTCTGGTACATATTTTCTAACCACAACCAGTTTAATGAGTTTCTTTGATGATTTGTATTAATGGTAAGAGCCAACGTGGTGCTTTTGTAGAGAGTGCGGCTCAAGACATGAGTTCAGGCGCGAGTCAAGGCGAAAACTTCTTGACTGAAACTTTTAGTTGTTCTGTAACAATTAAACTAATATCCCTGTAACATATTCTCCGACCAGTTTTATGAATTTCTTGGATCATTTGTATTATTGTGTGAGAGCCAACGTGGTGCTTCGGTAGAGAGCGCGGCTCCCGAGGTAAGTTCGAGTTCGAATCCAGGCGGAAGCTTCTGGCTAATCCTGGTGAGAGAGGAAAACACATTCTCGTTGTACCGCCACAGGTACCGGAACGTGGAACGTTCAGTATTGAAAGAGTAGAGAATAAACGAAAATGACAAAATTAACGACTTCATGAGAGACAAAGATACTGTAAATGAACAACATATTGATTTCAACAACATAACAACAACAATCCCTAACCGTAGAACACACATAACAATTGATATCATTTTCAAAGACTTGAAAATATTGACGATTACCAGCAAACAATTACAGTGGAACATGACATTACGCCCCCCCCCCCCCCTCACAATTCAAAGCATCAAGACTCAGTCTGTTTATAATCATTTTAGGCCAATTCATACTAATTTAGGAGACCACCCCACAAAACGGACCAATTAGTGAGTCATTGGCTGGTAATAATAGCGAGGTTCCCGTGAACATTTTTTAATTTAAGGTATTTTGCAAATCTTGACAGATTTTCAATGCAGATTTATACGGAAATTAATTATTTACTTTCGAATATTCCTCACTTGCCGAATCGTTGCTACCGTTGCATTTAACATTGTTAGAAGTAAAATACCTGCTGTAACGAGTTGCTTACCATACGAATATAAGATATTTCATATATAAGATATTAAAATAGTTCAAGAAGTCCTGTCAATATTCCCTACACATTGAAAGTTCATGTTGTGTATGTTTATATTTCTATTAAGGTGAATGCTGCCCTGGATTACTTCAGCACGAGTGACTCGTGGACATTGTTGTTGAAAAATCACATTGATGCAAGAGAACAGATGTACTGGCTTATAGCGGGTTTGTAATTGAATAGTGATTATTGTTATCTAGATATGTAACTAAATTCATATCCCTTTGATTTTTCCTCAAATTTGTTAAGATCCTTGGGACTATTTGTATATCCTTTATGTCTAGACTGTTCATATATATATTCTTATTGTCAAATAGAAAAGGAGTCCATGGTTCGATGCAAAGGTATAAAAATTATCTACATATACTGTGAGGTGAAAAGGGCAGAAGTCTGTTTCAGAAAAATAAAACTTCACTAGTAGGATCAATCGTAATACTCTCAAATCTTTGAGATGAATACTGAAGTCATCAGAACTTATATACCTTATTATTTAGTAAGCTATCCAAACTAGCGATAAAATACAAATTTAAGAAAAGAACAGTTTTTGTTGCATTGCCAAAGTTAAAAACGTAAGCTAATAACAAAATTCCTGTCTTCGAAACCTCGAAGATATGAATGATAAAAGAAAATGTCTGGAAATTATTTGGTCAGTAACAAAAACAAAGAAAGTTAGAAAAAGTCTCAAAAGAGTCAATGTAGCCCCCGTAAAACCCTAGATCCACAAATGAAAGTTTTTGAAGGTAAACAATTAATATATATGTAGACTTGAAACTATGATTGATTTTAGGGAATGCATTATTGTAACAAAAAGTCATGTGAGTTATTTTGTCTAAATGATAGGTAAAAATAGAGTACATCAGAAAATTAATCCTGGGCTATTCCTTTATTTTGAAATGCTTTTCTCCCCATTGTCTGTCGTTCTTTGCAGAACGATATGATTTTCTTCAAGTGCCCCTAATTACAGTTGAAAATTGCTTAGAGACCACCTCACTAAGGAGCCAACCTCATTTAGACCAATAAAGATCATCAGTCCTTTTTTTTTACTAATTCAACCTCGCATAGGAGACCACCTCACTAATCAAACCAACTACATGTTTAGCCATTCATTTGGAAGGTCCACAGTATATACAAACGTTTTTCTTTCAAACCACAATACCTGTTATAAGAAACAGAACTAGAAAATAAAATAGAAACTCAGCGTTTTATATAAACGAGTCTTTTCGATAAGACGTTAAAGAATATATTTACTTTTATTCAAGGAGATGGATAATCATCAACTCTCAAAGGAAAACGTGCTTAATCTCACAGAAAATTGGGGAGTTATGTGCCGAATGAATGTATATCTATTGTAGATATCACAGTGATTGGGAGTCTAAACCCGTCATAACTTATATTCCCCCATGTTAATTATGGAGATATTTCAGTATTGCGGTTGTTTGAAATAAATATAGCTCGGAAGAATTGTTGATTGGTTCAAAAACATCATTATTTCTAATATTTACTTTCACCATTAAATGCCACGTATTGAAGCAACCGTATGCCTGCTTTGCCTGTATAAGATACGTGTACTCACAGGGACCTCCGTGGCCAAGTGTTTAGCGTGTTCGACTGCGAATCGGAAGATACGGGTTCGAGCCGCGCCAGCACCACTCCGCGGTAGGCCGTCCCTTTCTTTCGGACAGTTAAAACTGAGGCCATACATGCTATAACTTATCGATGAAAGCGCCGTCATAGTTAGCGTGATCGCATTCTGATAGTAAGTCCGTGGTCACCAAAACGCGTCTTGCTAGGGTTACTTTCCCTTTCCATTGAATTAGACATAAAAAGGGGCCTCCGTGGCCGAATGGTTAGCGTGTTCGACTGCGAATCGAAAGATCCAGGTTCGAGCCGAGTCCCTGTCTTTCGGATAAGACAGTGAAAACCAAGGTCCCGTGTCACAGTAAGTGTTGGCACGTTAAAGACCACTCCCTGCTCTACGGCCAGCAGTGCCGAGAATAGGCAAAATATGTAGCCCTTCACCGACACACGGTGACCTCTCAATATGAGTGAAATATTGTTGTGTGGGACGTTAAACAACAATACCAATACCAATACGAGACATTAAAAATTGAGTTCCTGAAGGTATCTCCACTTTAAAGAACCCCAAATTGCTCAAATGCCATAAGTGCCGAGCATAGTCCAAATTCTGTGGAATTTTATCGTCGCTGATAACGTCTCCATATTAGAAAAATATTTTTGAATGAGAATTTTTTTCTTCTTAAAATTGACTTGCCACCGGGATATGTTTTCGATTTTCAATTTGAATTTTACTTCGGACTCACAATAAATGTAACCATCTAAAGCGAATGTTTGATTCTCAGTCACACTTTGGTCCTAGATCTATAAGAAAGAAAAAAATGCAAACAAAAAGTCAAGCTCAAAGTCAGTACTCAACCCAACTTGTTTTCCTCAATTTTGATATAAATACAATTAAGTTAGGAGTAAAATTCATTTCAGCAGTTGCATTCACATCATACTATTCAAATTTCAAAAGACTATTTATCTCTTTGGCATTACTCAGGGAAAAAGGATTTGATCTCATAACCAAATCTTGAGTATCATACTCAAAATCATTCTCAATTATTCCTGCTGCTGATTGTAAATTAATACAAACTAACTGATATTTGAAAAATATGATGTTCATATACATACTTAAATACATTCAATACTTAATTATTTAAACTTGAGAACGAAAAGTTGAGTTGAGTACCGAAAGCTTGATATTTTACTGAATTTTACTGAATATTTCCATTCATTTTAGGTATGTTTTGTTTTGTAGATCGCTATTACTGGGACGCCTGGGATCCTCACAATATTGCGGAGGGAATGTTTGCAATTGCCAATGTTATTAGTTTCACTCGTGTTTCATACGTTTTGCCTGCGAACGAACTTTTCGGACCTATGCAAATATCCTTAGCACGAATGATCACGGTATGCACTATTGTGGATCTCAGAACTGGTTTCTATATTCGTTTATCTTAAATGAAACTCAAAACTGATCCCTTGTTTCGTTTAATTTAAGAAAACGGTTCTTAGCTTCGTTTTTGCTTTAATTAAATTCAATACTCGGAAACAACTTGCCATTATTTTTGTTATCACATTAAAATTTCTTTTATCCTTATTGTAATGATTCTTTTCAGTATTATCATAATTACCATTTTTATTATTATCATTATTTCATTTCAATTACTGTAGATTCCTAAATAAAAGCGAAGAAAAATAATATTCGCGTAATTTTGCGACTGGATGCCCTTGGATGCGGATTACAAATTCTCACCATTATTTGATCTGGCAGTTTTGTTCTCGATGGAATCATGAAATTCGAATCTTACATATAAGATTATGAACTATCAGCTAATATTATAGGATGCTTTTAATAAACGGAGTTCAGAACGCGAAATTTAATCCCTTGACGATGAGAGCTCGCAATTTTATGTTCTCTTGATTTGATATAAAACTGCGAATTAAGTATTCGCAAAAATAAGGAATCTACAGTATTATTGCGTAACATTTATTAAAATTTGTACTCATCTGTTTTTATAACTATTTTTGTTAGTATGCGTATTCATTCTCCATGTTTTTTCTAAGACTTCTATAATTGAAAAAAAATACTAATCCTTTCGGTATCCATATTCATCACGAGAAATTAAAAGGTAATTTCAACATTGTCTAGTATGTGCTTTGTCAAAGCAATAATTTATATACATTTGATTATTTTGTTTCTATATGCCATTTACTTTACTGCACTCGGACACACCAACAATGTAGGAACTACATAGAGAAGCTGTGTTTAAGCTATCTAATGAATAGATATAGTAAATAGACAACTTGTATTATTCCATATAAAGCACAAAATTATAGGCTATAGGTATGGATAGCATTACGGTTGACCGACGCAAACTGTTAGACGATATACTGATAGCAGTCAAATTGCTTATTTCCCAAAGCTTTATTTGCTTACCATCTATATCCTAGCCTTATTGATGTTGTTCTTAAAATCATATATTTTTTTTTATTCGACAGGACATTTTGAAGTTCACAGCTATTTTCCTAGTGTTATTTGTAGCATTTATGGTTGGGTTACATAACCTGTACTGGTATTATCCAAAGTCCGTCAGACAGCAGGTAGAGTTCCTACCAAATAACATAACGACTGATGCTGAGTCAGCATTCGGAATGTAAGTTGTGTAAACAATTATAGATAATTCATAATGCACGAGGAAAAACTCGTACCCTTGATAGCAACATCAAGTTGTTGTCATCTTGGCCCATCTTGGTCATTATGCGGACATTGCACCTTATTTAACATTAAAGAGGTTATAGGTCATCTCGGACCCCGTATAGATCAACCGTCTTCTTGATTAAATCTGGTTATCTTGTGGTCAACAAAGACCATTGTCTTCAGATAACTCGAAACATTTTATAGGTCACGTAGAAACATTTTATGGATAATATCTTAAAAGTTTAACTTGAATTTATTTTACAACGAAAAATAAACAAGTTCTATCAACTTATATCAAAGTCTCTTGTTCGCCCTGGTATTTACATTCAGGGGTCCTAACTGTGATATGAACGGGAGTATCCGAATAAAAAAATCTAAGTTTCCGAGTTGGCGACCCCCAAACCATCTCACATACTCCCTGTCAGGTCGATGTCAAGACGATGATATCCCGCGCTAACCTCATTTTAGCGGGGAAATTGCGTAGTAACGTTCAATTGGAGATACAAGTCCCGCACCAACGTTATGGGGTATCACGTGATACATAGAATAGTTCCAGTGTGCTGAATAATTACACTGTATTTGTTAAGTCGATTGTAAGGAATAAGCTAATTTGACCATAAATGGTCACATTTAGGTCAGATAGGACAGGTTTTCTTTGAATAAGTGGGTCCCTAAGACAGGTTAGACTTCAGATACATGTATATTCAAGGGATAAAGTTAAGATGATCATGTTACACTCTTATGAAAAAATATGTTACGCATTATCGTTCAAAGTCCAAGTTTTATAACTATTTCAGCCTTGCTAGAACATGGATTAAACCTCTCAAAAATTGTATTGCAGTCCAGATATGACCTTCCGAACAGTGTTCTGGTCGCTGTTTGGTCGTGGTGAACCAAAAGTTGTGGAGTTGGGAGACTTTAATCATTATTTTACACAAAATGTCGGTTACTGCATCTTCGGGGCTTACAACATCTCAACTGTGATTGTTCTACTGAATATGCTCATTGCCATGATGTCTAGATCTTTTGAGATTATACAAGTAAGTAGAGTGAACCTCTTTTATTCAACTGCAAAAATGAACTAACCTCTGATACGCAACAATATATATCATTTATAGAACTTGTTTTTAAATAGCAAACATGGTTTTGATTCAACACGATGAAAATTTCAATTCGGTTGATATCAATTTTTGCCACTTCCTTATACCGATAATATGTATGATAAGTATTTTTGTTTTATATAAATATCAATAATTAAGATATCGAAATATTGTTATTTTTCTTTCTCTTCTGATTTCCTCTGTTGAAATACAAATTTTAAAAGACGGCTTAATCTTATTGCTCGCTTTGACCGGTAACTTAAAAATATTGAGTATTGAGTATTCTAGAATCGTTCATACAGATCGTTCGAAATATGTTTCGGTGCTTCTTTTACTTCCCGAGTCACATTTTCATTTAATGTGGTCTTTAAAAAGACGTTGTGAAATTACCTTCGTATCAAACTACTTAAAGTGTCTTGATATAACCAAATAAATTCGAACAGAGGCCAAGTTTTTTTTCTGTAATGTTGTTAATACCCATGTTTACCCCCCAAAAAGGGTGGGGGGGGTAAGAAAAGGGGAAAGAAAGAAAAAGAAAGAAAATAAAAAATTCACTTCGTCGGAATGAACTGAACCTTAGCAGATGGTTTGGGTATGACATTATGATAATGTTTTCGCTGTCTCTACTATGCCATTTATTCCGCAGAAGTCTTGTTACTCATAGCGAAAACAAAACAAGGGAGGCAACAACATTTCTTTGAAAGAAAAAGCTATTATTTTTGTATTTTGTCATTTCATGTAGGAAGAGGCAGACACAGAGTGGAAATTCGCTCGCAGCAAGTTATATATGGAGTACATCAAACAAGATGCTACCCTACCCATACCATTCAACATAATTCCGTCGCCAAAAGCAGTTTTAAATATGTTTAATTTTTGTTGGAATTTTTGTCGCCGAAATGAGGACCCGGATGTACGACCTCACCCTGGACGTATAAAAGATATTGAGATGTATACGTCGAGTCCATGTGCCCAGTCGGTAAGTTGTTTGCTTCTGATTTCCGACAAAGCCAGATGTGACTTGAAGTTTCCGTACGGTCTGTTTGTCCGTCTATCTGTCAGGCCTACCGTCTATCTGTCCGTTTGTGACAATGTATTTGTTTATATTTTAAGCTGATATTGCAGATACTGTATAAAGGAGTTTCAGAATCAATTTAGATTTTGTTCAGTTGACTAATTAATGGAATGGCTTTGTTTCTTGGACATTTTATGATATTTTCAGTTTTAAAAGTGAAAGTCAAAGAGTTAAACACCTGGTTAAAGGGTTCTGTTAGTTGATCCATTTTTAGAGGAGTTGTGGTTCTTGGTCTCATGATCCTATGTCAAAAGTGGAAATCCGCAACGCTTCGAGATCAAATATTCACTTGGTCATGAAAGCCTCAAAATATTTTCTTTTTCTAATGACATTTACCCATTCAGAGTGTGGATTTTGAAGAACTAACTCAAATCGATACAATAGACAATATTACTACCCGGATTGAAGCAATCAACCTTAAGAACTCTAGGATCGCAGGGCACTGCTCGATTAAATTGTTTCCATGTATTACATTTCTTTATTTGGAGTAACGCTTATTTAAAGTACTTTCCCGTTAAAATCTAAATTACTGGGGTTGTTTTAGGTGATATAATTAGAATTTAGTCAATGATGACTCCGTAAAAGAGGGATACAGATTTATATAAAAAGCTACTGTCCTATAAAGCCCATATTCCATCAATTATTAGATTCTTGTAAAGTCCAGAATCGTCTACAATAAGTCGTTATTTCTTTGTAGTATATCTCTTACCCGAATTTGTCGGTATAGTCATCATTTTCCATTCTTTTTTTCGAGATGAATTGTTGAAGGAATAGAAAAGGGGACATCATACAGGCTGTTATTTTATTTTTAATGTGCCAAGAATGACAATTTTATCAAATGCGCACAAATTACATGAAACCGAATCAAAGTTATGTCATGTTAAAAGTGCAATTATGAACGCCCAAGCGTATGACTCTGTTCAGACTGATTGTTTTGGGTCCATACGTCTGAAAAGATATTTATAGACAAAACATCTCTTATTCGGTAGTACACTGTACTGATCGTGCATCTAATTATAGATTTTGTAGATTTCTCCATCAATAAAATCGAAGTTTTTTTCTTTTTAATAGATTCCCGGTTGGGATGACAATGCTAATAGTAGAACTCCGAAGAAGGGAATAAAACGGTTCCAGGAAAGGATGCAAACCACTAATGGATTTGTCAGGAGTGATTCCGATCCCAATATCTATGAAGAAAAATTAACATACAAGGTATACACTACGTTCAAATGCAACGTTTCTTTAAGGGGAAAATTTGTCAATGCTTGACCATATTGTTCTGAAGTTGCCTAACACACTTGGTTTTTGGTTCAAGGATATTATAAGATAACATCATCGTTTAAAAGGCGGAAACTCCGTAACAGTTAAACACATGTATTTTACCTTATGACAATCTTTTGTGTATATTTGAGTAATTGTTCTTACATAGTCTAAAATTCCTGAATTGGGAACTATAAAAAATCTTAATTGGCTTAAGCATCAGACTTTATTGTTTTGTTATTATTCAAAACGATTGTGGAAGATAAGTTTCAGTAACAATAACTTACAAAATAATACAGTAGGTAAATACGTTAATATCATTAACAATGAAACCTGCCTGCCAAAACCCTCTGGACCAAACTTAGTATTAATAGGGCGGAATTAAGTTTAAAAAGGAATGTCTTGAACAGTTTTTTCCTTTTTGTGACCAGTACCTATTATGACTTATTCCTGTATTCGATGATATGTGACACGGCGTACAATCATGGCCTGGTTGATCACTACCGTTAATCTGTATATTCTGTAAAAACGTGATGAGGGATATGTTCCCCTTGTCGCACACCTAGTCCCGATCCCCGTTTCTCGTTTATGACCATCGCCGAGTATGACTTTCTTGGATTCGAAAATGTGTGACACGACGGGTGCTGCTTGTGGAGCAGTAGTTGCTTATCCTTCCAGAGCACCTGAACTGACCCCCTGTTTTTAGTGGGGTTCGTGTTACTCTTTTTTTAGTCATAAGTGTATGTGTGTATTTCTATTTGTAATTTTGTCTCCTTTTTGTTTTGGCCACGATTTTGTCTGTCGTTGACTCATTCTATTTGGAATGTTCCTTGATATCTTCTACTTCACCCATTTTAACTTGATTCGTTTTTACAAATGCAGAGATTGTTGATGCTTATGTATTTCCTTTTGTCTTTAAAAAGCGGGTGATGAAGAGAATAGTAAAGCGATACATCTTTGATGTCCAGAGACAAGATGACCCTACAGAGGGTAAGCTATATAAATAGTATATAAGATATTCAGTACGCTGATCTTATACATTTTTTCTAATTACAAGGTCGTAAGAATGATTACACCCCACGCTACAGTTGTATGTCCATGTCCTTCGGTAAAAACGGTACGGTAAAAACCAAGTCTTCGTGTCGCCCCTCAATGGTACACGTTGACGTCTCGGTATTAGTGGAACGTTAAGTAACAATACAAAAAACCACCCAACCTTAGATTAATTTATCTACATTGAACAGCAAAGAAATTTGAAATATTATAGAATAATATAATATAACAAATATACATAAGATACACAAATGAAAAAGAGAAATAGTAAGCTACAGTGATAAAAACTTAAAAGAAAATTCAAAGTTGTCAAGTACAGATGGTAAATTGATTATAGGCTTTTTGTCTTAATGCCGCTGTATAAAAGGAAGTTAGAATTGACTTAGAATATTTAACCATAGAATATTTATAGGAATCAAACTTTGGGGTAAAACGAAATAATTGTTTTAGTTCCAAAGTTTATATGTATAATCTATTTGATCAGGTGTGAGTGGATGCAGACTATCATGGGGTTGCCTGCATATTTATTAATCCTTAATATAGGCAGAAACTATATACATGTAATAGCTTAACTCTGTCATTTCGACATTTTTAAGTCTTTGTACACAGATAGGCTTTATCAATAAGATCTAGATGAAAATGGGGCTAGTCGTGTTAGACTTTAGGTGTGTGGGTCGATGGAGCTTCACGCAAGGTACATACTTGTATGATAGTGATCCGCAGTAAAATTAACCGAAATATCCGAAAAACCGAAATGCTGTCAAAATAACCATAATATTTCAATTATATCGATCAATTCTTTTCATTTTTGAAAAAATATGCATTGAACCATGTGTGGTTTTACACCAAGATTTATTTTCAAAATTATTTTATAATAAAACGTTACATAATTTATTTCCTGCAGGAGATTTTGATGAGCTGAAACAAGACATCTCTAGTTTCCGATATGAAATTCTGAATCACTTACAGAATAGACAGAAGGAGGCCAAAATCTCTGAAGAGCGTCTATGCACACTCGGGGGCAAATTAGACATTCTGTTGCAGCAACAGACAGTGCTACTGCAGCAATACACAAAAACTACATGTGCTAATACGGCGTGCCAGAAAGATCAAAACGCGACAGACAGTGAGATGAAAAATCTATTCCCTAACACTGGCTTTGTAGAAAGTGCATATTCTTCATTTGAGGAATGTTATTGTCCCGATGACGACTACGAGCCCGCTCAAAAACAGTTAGAGGGTATCCCTGAGGAGGATCATAAGGAGATGAGTGAAATTGAAGCCAGGCATGGCGGTCAGGAGGAAGAAGTGCCACAGCGCCTTGCAAGGCAACAGTACGTCGATAATGATAATTTTTCTGTAGACGAGGTTGTGATTCATGTTAACGGATCCATACAGGCGGACGACGAAAAATTGTGATAGATGTTAATCAACAGTACCTCTTCTTATATATGTTGTTAGAGGTCAACAGTCAAAATCAGGTGTCCCATTGTCTAATTTGTTGTTCAAGTGCCTATTTTATTGACGTGTTGATTATTCGTGATGACAACAATGCTCATTTGAAACTCTTGTTTTTGTACATATTTCAATCCATGTTCTCATGATAATCCATTTTAACATGCATGTATCAGGATACTTTCCGAATGTCAAAATAGTTATTTAACAAGTAAATAGTACTTGATATACAGAAATTTATATTAAAATCACAGTATACCACTTTTAACATGCAACAATAGAGTCCTAAAATTTCTCCATATACAAGCATTAATACAGACACATTATATCGAAAGTCAGAGAATACCCGAAAGTATAGAAATCGTGCTCTGAACATGTATGCATAAGGTGAATATATGTATATCTATAAATCAAAAGTTATCCGGGTAACCTTTTTTGACGGAAACCTTTTTTGATGGATTGACTTCCGGCGGTGCAAACACACACGGCGGTTTTGATATTTTTGCCATTTATTGTAAACAATCGTCCACAATTTTCGCTCTTTCTATAATTTCTGCAGTTATGAAAATTAACTCGGCTAGATTTTATGAGATGTTGCATCCCTTAAATCCGTCAAAACCGGTTACTCTACTATACATATATTATTATGTACTCGTATTTGCCAAAATATTTCGTATAGGGGTAAGTCAATAGGGTAATTAACAAAACTTAATTGTAACTAAGGAATACTACCTGAAATATATAAATCATATAAATTGAAACTTTTTATGAGTTTCAAGGCATTATAAGCAAAATAAAGACAATCAAGTTACATTGAAGGTTGTGTAAATTATAATGATATACATTTGTACATTGAAAGCAATGTTGAACGTGGACAAAAGCTTTATAGGCAATTGGTCGAAATTTTTGTACATTATATATTGACGGTCACAAAAACTATTCTATTATATAACTGATTTGAAAGGTGTAATAATCCTTTATAGAGAAATTATAAGAAAAATTTGAAATTTGCTGTATAATGACCGGAAATTTTTAAGAAAAATGAGCTTTCACGTACAGTCAACATTTCACATGGTCAGTCAACATTTCGATTTCGACTGGGTAGTGTTTTGTGAGGCAAATAAGCCAAATATTTGATACTTTTTATACTTGCAGTGTATTTTGTCGAAACCAAATTAGGCAAAATGAGTATAATATAAGTGTTCTCTCATGAAAAATGAATGATTCTTAACAAGGAAGCAGCTTTAGAATCATATAAGAAATGATAATATAAAAGACAACTATACTCCATTTGTCTTCAACATTTCAACAGTGATTCCTTGCAGATTTGACATAATAATATTGTGTTTGAAGTACCCAAATAATTTATAATTGGAAGACTATGAATTTCTACCTTTGATTTCGACCATGATTTTGACTTTGTCGATGCATTCAGCCAAAACACATTATAATCACAATTATCATGTATTATTATAATATTGTATCATTCCAAAACTCATTCATTATTTTCAAAGTTCCAATTATGGATATTTATTTGTTTTCTGCAGTATAGCTTCTTCACACATTTTTCAAGTGGCTCATTATTGGTCCGAATGTCCGAAGGTCAGAAATTAGTTTGCATATATATAT
>JACSZP010021704.1:0-10567 GCA_016161895.1 Pinna nobilis
TAACACTAATAATAGTCATGGCAGAATAATGTGTAAAATGTCGCATTTTGTACAATCCGGATTCTGTCTATACCGGACAAATATTCTGGTCCCAATGGTGATCGGTTTAGACAGAGTCCACTGTATATTTACAGGATATACTCACTGTACAGTAATATTTGTACTTGTAGGATATACTCACTGTACTGTAATATTATTTTTGTACTTATAAGATATATTCACCATACAGTAATATTTGTACTTGTGGGATATACTCACTGTGCAGTAAAATTTGTACTTGTAGGATATACTCACTGTACAGTAATATTTGTACTTGTGGGATATACTCACTGTGCAGTAATATTTGTACTTGTGGGATATACTCACTGTACAGTAATATTTGCACTTGTTGGATATACTCAGTACAGTAATATTTGTACTTGTGGGATATACTCACTGTGCAGTAATATTTGTACTTGTAGGATATACTCACTGTGCAGTAATATTTGTACTTGTTGGATATACTCACTGTACAGTAATATTTTTGTACTTATAAGATATACTCACTGTACAGTAATATTTGTACTTGTAGGATATACTCACTGTACAGTAAGTCGCTACCTCTAGATGTGGCCTGTAGAATTTGGGATATATTCTGCAGAGATGGGGAGGAATTCCTGTTCCGCACAGCTTTAGGTAAGTATGACAGACAATTCTGGTCCAATTTTCTTATGACAATAGAATATTTATCAACTTCTAGGAGACGACTCTTGCCATGAATGCATCATGAAGAGTTTATCCTATAAAATTGAATAGGTTTACATAGAGTCAGGTCATCTGGGCATCATAGTTCATTCTCCTACAAATCTGAAAATAAAAAAGGTCGGTATAAAATCTGTTGACTAATTTATTGAAAGTTGAAAATCATCTAGACTAATTTATTGAAAGTTGAAAATCATCTAGACGGGTGTGTGGTTGCAGCCAAAAATGACCAACACTTGCTTGGCCTGTATAAACCCCCCCGTGCAAATACTGACTATCAGCTGACCAATTAGAGACATTAAATGCCTTTATACCTGACTGTTACTCCAATTGTTCTGTGCAACATAGATAAATTTGTATATGAGGGCGAGATTTGCCTGTCCCAACATAAAGTGGTGATTGATTCTCTTTCTCTCGCACTTATATAAAACTAATTTTGTTTATCATATATGTGCTACAATGTGAATGTAAGCAGACAAATTACATCAAAAGTAGGTCAAGTATATCATGTAACGTAATGTCAGAGGGATCAAGACAAACGTCAGGTAGCGCCAGACAGAGCTGACTCCAAGGTTAAACAGGTGGATAAATCTGTTCGGGATTGGAGATAGTGCAATGTAATATTATATACATATTATATTCATAAGAGGGTGACATTGCATATTTTCACCCCGAGGAAGCATTGTTGACCGAGATGAATCTGAGGTTGACAATGTATTCCGAGATATGAAAAGATGCAATATCAATACCGTAATGGTTTTCGTAATTATACTATTGTGCAAATGACATTAATCTAGAGCAGACATAGCTCTACATATACAAGCATGTTAGTGTGGGCCCTACTAACGTAATTGCCACAAGTCTGATGATGTATGGTATGGGCACTTGAACGTTGGAGCATGTGACATTTTTCATAATATCACCCTCACTTCTTTTGAGCGGGTCGTATTAAAAATTGTTGCATGGCTCTTAACCAATCAGATTATGGGATACTAAGTGAAGGTATAATGATATAAACTATGGTCTTATGCCACAGTAGGTATGTCCAGTTAGCCATCCTATTCTCATTTATTTGAGAAAATTTGCTAGTCTACTTGCAGAGGACTAGTGGTCCCTCCCCTGGTACATACCTAACCAGGTTTTCCTTCAATAAAAACTGGTTGCAACCATACCAGTGAAAGATTGTTCAGTGTGGCATAAACCTAAAGCAAACAATCTTCAAACTGTTCATGAATTTCGTTATCCAAGTGCTTGCTGATTTACAATGTAATTCCAAATTTTACTTTGTAGGCATACTGAAGCTGTTTGAAGACACTTTAATCAACCTTGATTTTATACACCTTGCGCAGTTTTTAACAAAACTACCAGAAAATCTCCAGGGAGATGCCCTCTTCAGAGTCATCGAATCCATTAGAATTTGTAAGGACAAGAAAAGATTCGCCCAGTTATTGGCATGTAAAAAAGACACAAGAGAGAGAGATAACACATGAAGAACTGTTTAGCGACTATAGGAGAACAAGTTTTGTGTTCATACGAGCAGTTGCCATTGGCAACAAGATGGGTACACTCCTCTAAAGCACAGTAGTTCGTCATCATTTTATAGTCTCACAGATTAAGTGCTACATGTATGACCTGCCATTTTACTTTGTGCTTGTTGAGCAGCAATACCGGCATTAAAGGGCTTAACCTGTGCTACACGCTAGGGTCATCTATAGATTTAAAAAACAGATTTTATCAATTGCTATTTTTGTAGCACCACTTTATATCATGATTGAAGATAGATAACTCTTGCAGACTTACATTTTCCATGTTCAGTTTTCCTTACTGATCACAGTCCCACACATATATTAGCTTGCCTTTGAAGTGTATAATCTGTATTCTTTCTTGGACCAACTTTTCAAATTAGAAAATATCTTGGGGCATGGAGTGTGGGACGTTAAACAACAATACAACCAACCAATATGGGCTTATACCATTTTTTTTAGACATCAACAAGTAGTGTCAGCCGTATTTTAAGCTACAACCAACTTTTCTTTATTGCATTGCATTAGTGGAACATATTGATTGGTCAGTCTTATGTTTAAGTGTCCAGGTAGTCTCACTTACCCAAAGAAACTATGTGTGGTACTTGGTCATATGGAAAACTTAATTGCTCAATAGCGGTTGTGTGTACATGTAGCACAAATTAGAATATTTTGGGGATATTTATCACCGATTTGTAAGAACATTGTACTCCTACAGACCTCTGGTGCTATACCTATTATCCGATCAATGCAAGTTTATAGGGTAGAAAAAGTCTTGTGTTTATATATAAATATATGTGAATGAGACATAATTTATATCAACAGCATATCATATCCTATTAGAGATTTCAAGTTGATAAAAAATGTTTATAATTCAAAATATAATTCAAAACTGGCACAAAAGATTTAGGTTTCAGTAAATTTTATTTGGTTCTTTTTTCTTATTAGTATATTGTCAAGATTGCATTTCCAAGTTCGTCTGGAGTGCAATTTTATGGAGTTTTCCTCCACTAGTAGATTTTCTCCTCCACTATATAACTGAAAGATTTTTGAGTGTGGTGTAAAACAAAACACACAAACCTTTTATTTAATATTTGATGTGATACAGATGAGATGTGACCAGCCTGAAAGGCGCGACTGGTTATCATTATAACGTAAATCAAATTGTATTTTTTGAGATGATATATCCTGAGTAGCACAGGTGCCAGCCTGCTGTCATTTCCCCATTAAAATGGTTCATATATAAAATACCTTGAAACATATTTGTCTTTCTTTGAACTATGTGCAATGTCTGAGAGACTAAAAGCTTTGGTTATGTATAATAATGCCTCTTATTGATATTTATGGCATAGATGTAAATGGTGTGTAAAAGGAATGAACTTATGTGCCCTGGCAGAGAATGTATAAATGTAGTTACCTCTGATAATGTATATAGCACTGTTATGCACAGATCCAGGATTTTTTTTTCCAATGGGAGGGATATGTCTGGATCCCCCCTCCACTAGATCCGTGCATCACTGTCATACCAACTCAATAGTCACCTGTGTGTTACCTGAGATTATCTGTCATAATTTACCTATAAGGTAATCAGGGACCAACTTTTATATTGAAAAACAAAGCCAACTGTTGTTTGCATGTTGTATAAAGATGTATAAATTATCCATCAACATTTGGAATTTTTTCACAAGTTTTGTTGCGTCATTGTCTTGTTCACTGTGACATTGAAGTTTTTTCCAACTTTCAATGTCACATGGTGTAAGTTGTACTTCAATTTGTAAGTTGTAATTTCCTTTCATTATGTGAAAGTGTAAGAATCATTGATGGTATGTAAGTTACAGACCACAGTATAAATATCTCTTTTAGTGTATAGTACTCTTAGACGCTTTTCCTGGCTTCAAATCACGTGGTGACATTACTGAATATATCCCTTTGTCCCAAGTTTGAGGTGAATTTTGATAGTCTTCATTGGTCTGATTATTGAGGTGGTCTCCTAAGAGAGGTGGTCCCTAGGCAAGGTTCTACTGTATGTATATAAATATCAGTGCTAGAATCATGTCTTTAGGTCATTTTACATTTCTCTGTGACTTCACAGTGATGGAATAATCCAAAAATAAGGTAATTATCCCCCATTTCCTAATGGTGTAACCATCACTCATAGCCTAGGTGTCTTGTTTCAAGTACACTTGGTGTGTAGCTTTCAATGGTAGAATTCATTATGAAAATTACTGACTATTTCTTTTCTAATTCATTCAAATGTTGTAATTACCTTGTTGATAGGATAGCATGTAGGGAAGCATTGGGATCAATCAAGCACTTAGTGTGCAGCATTCAATGTCATAAATTAGTTTCAGAATTCTCTCTCGATTTATTTTAGTATTCATAGTGATTGAAACATCCAAGAAAAATGTGTAAACTCTCAGATGATTCAGATTATTTGAAAGAGAAAGCTTACTATGTTGAAGTACATGCATATGACTCAGATCATTTTCCTTAAAAACATGCCGATGATTATATCATTGAAAAGAAAGAAAGTTTATTGTCTTTATAAACACTAAGATGACCCGGATCTCTCTCTCTTTAAAAGCATTCAGATGACTCAGATAATTGAAAAGAGGAAGCTTAACATGTTCAAATATGCATTCATTTATTGAGTGTAATGTCAAGATCTAGATTTTTTTTTTGTCACACTTAAAATCAATTTCTCAGGTTAAAACGTTTTTTTTACATGATTTTCTTTTCTTATTCCTTTTGGTAATACATGTATTTTCATCAGTCATAACTGTTATACAAAATCATAAGAATCTTTAATTGTGTACTTTACATCTTGCTAGTGAAACGTGTATTTTGAGTCTGTGACCTATGGCCATGACATGCTTTTGAAAGTAGGTTCTTTATGGGAGCAATATGTCTCCTGACATACTGGCATGTTATTTTCAATTTATATTTGCAACAAGGCAAAAAAACATTTGGCAAATTATTGAACTTATTTTATTGAAATTGAAATGACTGTTTTGTATTGAGATAGAAAATTTGGAAAGTATATCAGTTTTGCATAATGATGGATTTTCTTAGCTTAGAATAGTTGCTGAGAAATGGAATGTATTTGGCATATGTTCAACATAGATTGAAAACCAAACAGGTTTTATATATCCATAAAGTACATGCAGTAGCCATGGTGGTAAGCTTTAATTACTTCAAATGAAACGTTTACATGTGGCAGGCACAGCAATTGGGCAGTTATGTAATATTTTGGGTAAAATTGTTAATGAACATCATATATGATATGACATAGTATATAGACGATTTTTATGTTGTCATGCCTAAAAAGACTGATGACATGTATGCTGTTAGGCCTGTGAAAGCACTAAGGTGTAGTATGAAAACGAATGAGCCTTAACTCAAGACACAATTAAGATATAAACAGGCCAGTATGACTTTGTTATTGTCATGATTTTATTTCAATTTTCTCTGTCATGACACAAGGGTCTGTTTACCTGCATACTCAGTTGTAAATACAATTTAAACAAACATGATATGTTATTGCAAGCTTCAGAATAAAATGTGGATATATTGATACTTTGTAAAAGAAAAATCGTGTGAGTTGTCAATAGCTGGCTATTGTCAAGTATGCATGCGGTAAATCCAGAAGTTTTCGCAGAATTTTTTTTTTTTTCACGGATAGAGTGTTTATCATTTGTTTGTGAGATTGCATTACAAGAGTGTTCATGTACGTGGAAATGATCATTTTTGTATTGCCGGATGTCAATCTAGAATAGAAACCAAGAAACTTATTTTCACAAAATGTTAATCTCTCGTTCTTGTTAAAAATTAAAATTATTGTGATTAAGTCTAGATTCACAGTAATAAACTACCTTATTTATCTTTTTTCCAGTGTACCCTACCTTATACACATTCATTTGCATGGTCCTGTGATGTCTTGATGACTTTGTTTTATGTATCGGGCATTCATCAATAGTGTAATGTTAGTTCTGTGCTTTCCCTTTCTGTTTTTGTTTATATTTGTAAATATATTGCCTACCTGTTCACAAGCGTCCATTGTCGTTTTTGTTGCAGTGATTTGCACATCTCAAATCCATGTCCTACATAGTACCTGATGAGTTTACCAAAAATGGAGAATGTTTGAAATCCTGTTGTTGTCTTGATTTATGGGAAACATTTTGGTAAAGTTAGCATGTTTTTGTTTTTTGAAGTGTGACATAATCACAAAATAGTGATATGATATTATTCGTTAGCTATTCAAGTCATATGACTACTCCTTTGTAAGAGGGATTATGGGTAATATTGTGAGCCAGTAATTTTGTCAAGATTGAACACAACCATTGGATGATGCAGTAGTAAAAACGTTACTCAAGAAAGAGAGAGAAAAATTTCTACCATAGCATGCATAGTTTAACCATTATAAAATGGCTGTATAATCGAAACTGCAGTTTATTAGATATATCCACACGTGGTTAACGTTTTTCCGAGCGTTTTGGTTGGCTAATACGTCAGGAAATTCAATTATGACGCCATCAATTGACGTCATTATATTTGACGTCACAATACATTGAGTGGGCTTACGTTATGGCTGGAATTGAAGAAAAATTCTTTTTGACATTTTCAATACTTAGATTTGCAAAATAATCTAGTGTTATGGTAGAAACAAACTACACAACTCATTTGGATCGATTATCATGTTTACCTACTCTCGTTAGTTAATTTTCTAAGTCTCAAAACGCTCGCCAAAGGACACGCTTTGAAACTTTGAAAATTAACTAACTAAAGTTGGATAAACATGATAATCAATCTCAACTTGTTGTGTAATCTCTATATCCCCTACCTTCACTAATTCCTCAGTGAAAATAATATGCAGTACATTATCCTTTCAGAACTGTTTCATACCAGTAAGTTTGTTTTCAGAAACGACATATTGTTAATTTACAAGTTTCCAATGAAAAATGTTTTATTGCAAGTCATGTTGAAAGATATTTCCATGCAAGCATAAGTATGGCATCCATATCACTCCCTTTACAGACTTATGTAAAAGAAACTGGGTTTCAAGAAATTAGATTTTTTAACCTCATAGGGGAGACCACATTATACCAAGAATTAATAGGAGAATTTAAGTTTTTATTGGGATAGATAAGCATACTTTTATAGAAATTATCCAAATTTTACATAAAAAACTGGACGTCTCCCTATTTATGAGGGGAAACTAGGCAAATATGAAATTGTTATTTGAAACCTGCCGTCACACATTTAGTATGATTGTGGTTGGTATTAAATAGTTAAAGTAGTCAATGTCTGTGTTCATGATTATATTGTCAGGTTTTGTTGTGCTTAGTTGTCAAAACCAGAAATTCTTGACCACACCCTTGATACCTGGTTTAAGAATTATGAAATGGATTTATTTCCATTACGGTATTAACTTACCAAATTTTGCCAGTCAGTCATATTTACCCCATCATTGTCAAAATTCAAATTTCATATTTTTTCTGGTATGAATAGACATTAACTGATTGATGTGTGTCACTTGTTTTCATTAGTTCAGTTTCCCCTATGCATTTTGTTACCAAGATTATCGTTTATATCAGGAAAATATGTAGTGTCAAGGGGATGTGTCAAACTTGATCAAAATTCTGCGGTTTATGAGAAAAAGATAAACCCTTATGTTTTGTGTAATCCCACCCCATGTGCTGCTCATAGTCATCTTAAATGCTTGTATTTCATTGGATGCCTATAATTAGTTGTATTGCCATTTTCGACTACCGGTTAACTTGTCATATAGTCATGAATTCCAATATACTTTCTTAAGTCATTCACCCCTACAGACACCATTGGATGTGCCTAAATCATTGATTTAAGGTAGAGTCTGTTCTTTTTTAGGGGTTAATGAGTTAAAGTCCAGTAAAAAGTGGAGCTTCATTAATTTGAAAGTCTTGTAAAGTTTGCGCAAAAGGTCAAATCTTTGGTTTTTTATGTCCAGATTAATGACACCCTACTCTAATTGTTTGTACATAAGAACAAATAACAACATTTCCTAATAATGAAATGTTTTGAAATATCTATGAATGGAAATGTAATAATCCTTGTTTTTCAGTGGTAAAGATGATGAGAACTTGTCAGGCACATGTTTTCAACGACTTGAATAAGAGCTGACTTTGTAAAGAGACTTTTCAATAGCTACGCAGATGTTAACTCTAGGTCAACCGTAGTTGTAGGTGGCAGCACAATCGAGTAGTGTTTCCAGCGACGCTCATTAATCTCGGGATACTCATAAGATCTGTTCTTTACTACAGACTGTGATAACCATTGTGTACATACGATTTTTTTTTGTAAAGACGATTGTCTATAATGATTGTACATAAATATGTATGGATATATATTGCACAATTTGCCACTTCTGTGTCAAATGTTTAAATGATCTTCGAGAAATTGAATGTTTCTGCTATTTCGCAAAGTGCATTTGTAAAATTTAGATAAATAAACCCTCAAATATATGTGCAGTGTTCAAGTTTTACTTTCAGGAATAAACAAAAAAAGATACAAACAATTAACATGTATTTTGCTCAGTGTGACTATAGTAACTAACTTTACAGTGGAACCTCATTAATTGGGACACTTTTGTTCCTAAGCAAATTGTCTGGGTAAGTGAAGCGTCGTGATTTCTGAAACATACTGGGTAATTCAATTTGACAATTTTGTTCCCTAGAAATGTTGTCCGGAAGATGAAGCATCCGGATTATTGGCGTCTGGATTAACAAGGCTTGACTGTAGTGGTATTGTTGATTATGACCTGTCCAATAGCTTTTCTTGTCCTTAAGATGAGAATAAAAACCAAGGTTCTGTACGTGTCCAAGTTGGTTTGGGTACATTATACAGGTACATCCCTCGCTGCTCAGTGGGCCATAGTGTGGGGCATAGGGCTAGAATTTGAAAGTCCTTTGCCCAAATTCTGTTGTGTCTTCATGTAAGTGAATGATTCTTGAGTTGAACATATGCAACAACCAAACAAAAAATCTAAACTTTGTTGCAAAATATATTTTTCCTTCAGATGAGAGAGTTAAAACTGAAATCACTTGTCAAGGTATGTGATGGTATGGTAAAGAATCATCAGTACTGGATAGCCCAAATACCATGCAATTTGTCCACAACGAATTGAAAACGCTGTCCCAAGGTAATTTCATCCTGAAGGTGAAGTGTTTGGATTATAGGTGTACAGACTACAGGGACTCAACTGTAAACATTTTGGAAACATGAAAGTTTTGTAACATACCCATACAACAGATGATGATAAAAAAAATATCAATAATACCTGATATACATGTATATGATGCAGGGAATATCCATATACATGTACATGTATATAGAATCCACTTTACCTGACACTCCAACAGGCCAACCCTCAAAATTATAGACATCATTACATATCCCAGACCCACCATGCCTGACAATCCACATATCCAAGACTCAGAATGTCTGACAATCTGCATATCCCGGACCCACAATGCCTGACAATCCACATATCCCATACCAAAAATGCCCGGAAATTTATATATCTCAGATCCACAATGACTGACTATCCACATCACACACCCACAATACACAAAACTGACAATCCATACATTACATCCCAGAATACATGTATATGTACCTTACAATCCACATATCAAAGACCCACAGGATGCTCCTACTTGTACCTCACAATCCACAAATCACAGGCACACAATACATGTACCACACAACACTAATATCACAGACACACAATAAATGTACCTGACAATCCACATTTTCAGAACCCACAATACATTTGTCTTCACAATCTACATATCACGGACCCACAATGCATGTATCTTACAATCTACATTTCACAGACCCACAATACATATGCATCACAATTCACATACATGTATCACAGATCAACAATAAATGTACCTGACAGTCCACATATTACACACCCAGAGTGCCTCATAATCCACATATCACATACCCACAGTGCCTCATAATCCACATATCACATACCCAGAGTGCCTCATAATCCACATATCACATACCCACAGTGCCTCATAATCCACATATATCACATACCCACAGTGCTTCATAATCCACATGTCACATAACCTCAGTGCCTCATAATCCACATATCACAGATCCACAATTTATATGTACCTGACAATCCACATATCACAGCTCTAGACATGAACCTGACAATCCACATATCACAGACTGCAATACAAGTACATATATCTCATAATCCACATATCACAGATCCACAATTTATATGTACCTGAAAATTAACGTAT